>OZ004716.1:5294958-5498290 GCA_963924515.1 Vespertilio murinus | reverse complement strand
CCTTGTCGTCTTCGGCTCTGGGTCCAGAGGGCCTGGCAGTTCCCACGCCACCCCAGAGAGACCCACGCCGGCTCTGCCCCCTGCGCCCCTGGGACCCCCTCTCGGTGGAACAAGGCCCCCAAACCAGAGCCTCGGCAGCCATTCGCTGCTGGCGCCTTTGTGGCTTCTGTTCCCGCCATGGCCATGCTGCGAAGACTGGCTTGAAGGGGGGACAGCCCTTCTTTTCTCTTTAAGTCTCTAATAATAAAGCAGGACTAGAAATAGCATCTCAAAGCCAATGCTGCCCTAACTGGTTTGGCTCAGTGGATAGAGCGTCGGTCTGCGGACTGAAAGGCCCCAGGTTCGATTCCGGTCAAGGGCATGTACCTTGGTTTCGGGCACATCCCCAGTAGGAGGTGTGCAGGAGGCAGCTGGTCGATGTTTCTATCCCATTGATGTTTCTAACTTTCTATCCCTCTCCCTTTTTCCCTATAAAAAATAAATAAATAAATACATATACATTTAATTCTTTTTCAAAGCCAGGTCTGCCACCTGAACTGGCAAGCCCTCATGGCTTTTGTTTTGTTGTTTATTTTTGTTTTGTTTTTTAGGAGACAATGTAAAGCAGAATCATCCAGTTGATTCGGAGTTACCACTGAAAAGCAAAAGCAAAGTCTTTATCAGGAGTGGGATTCGAACCCACGCCTCCAGGGGAGGAGGGAGACCCAGAGTAGTTCTCAAGAAAGGGTACCGAGCCAGCAGAATCAGGCTCCACGGCTCAGCTGAATCACGAATGTTAAGTGAGACTGGCTGTGAAGGAGGCTCCCGGGTGCTGCCCCCTCCCGGCGGAGGCGGGGAAGCGCGCCAACATCCCGGGACGCGGGCTCCTCCCTGCGGCCCCTCGGGCTGGCTGAGCCCCGGTCCCTCTCCGGGCCTGACTGGGAAGGGAGCCGCGGAAGGCCAGGCCGGGGCTTCCCCTGGCGCCGGCAGCCTTCCAAACCGGCTGCGGGGACTTTCCTGACCCGGGGCGGGGAGGGGGCCTGGCCCGGGACGGAGGCTTCGCACGCAGAGGCAATGCCAGGGGCAGGCCCTGGACAATGGCACCGGTTATCTTTTTTGGCTTTTCTTCAAAGCCTCCTAAAAATATCCTCACACATCCTCTTTCTTGCACTTGGCAAGCACCTGAATCTATTCGTTCACTTATTTCTTATCTTTCTGCCTTCACCCCCCACCCCACAGCTGGGCTGTATCTTGAGGGCAGAAACTGTGTTTTTAAAAAAATATTTTTAATTGATTTTTTACAGAGAGGAAGAGAGAGGGATAGAGAGTTAGAAACATCGAAGAGAGAGAAACACCGGTCAGCCGCCTCCTGCACACCCCCCACTGGAGATGTGCCCGCCACCAAGGTCCATGCCCTTGGCCGGAATCGAACCCGGGACCCTTCAGTCCGCAGGCCGGCGCTCTGTCCACTGAGCCACACCGGTTCCGGCCAGAACCTGTCTTGTACACAGTCAGTGCGCAGGCAATGCGGACGCCTTTTGCAGCACCGGGGGCAATATGTGTGGTAGGGGAGGGCACAAAGGGGTTAGGAAAAGAAGGGGCTGGAAGGTGGGGCCCCGGACCCCCCCCAGAGCTGGGAGTGGGAGTCGGGGAGACGTGGGTCACGACATCACATAATGCAGGCAGGAGGCGGCGGGCAGGGATTAACCCACAGGCGTTGCCTGAGAGCCCACCTTACTAAGCCAAGCAGGTTTGGGCCCGGGGGACACGGTCAGAAATAATAGGGCGGGTAGGGCTGTGCGGCTGCGGGACTCGATCGAACCCGCAGCCTGGGCGGGTCAGACACATGTCAACGTGAAGCTGCAGCTTTGGAGAACGTTCGGAGAGAGAAGGAGGTGCGGGCGCCAGGAGACCTCGCGACGTCCGGGCTTCGCCTGTCTCGGGAGCCCGAAATCAGGTCTGTTAGCGAGGAGAAAACGCACAAGGACATGACGTGCAGAAAACCCAGGGTGCTTGCAGATCAAGCTGACGTGAACAGTACATGCATACATGCATGCAGAATGCATGTCGGAAGCACAAATGCACGCACGGCAGAGCAGACCTGGGAGCTCTGGGGTTTTCCGGTTCTTCTCCCGCGAGTCGCGTGCGCCCCCTGCCGCCGCCTAGGCGCCCTGCTCCGTCCCGCTCCCGGCTCGCCCAGGTCACGCACGTGCGCATGCGTAGACTAGTGATCTCCCGGAAAGGTTTTCTGGTGAGCCCAGAGTTACGCAGTCAGGATGGCCGAGCGGTCTAAGGCGCTGCGTTCAGGTCGCAGTCTCCCCTGGAGGCGTGGGTTCGAATCCCACTCCTGACAACAACTTCCTTTTTACCTTTCCCGGCGCCAACTCCAAATCAACACCTTTGGATAGCTCTTTTGATCTGCTTCCAAAAACGGATGTTTTCTTCCTAACAGGCATTTTCTTCCTCATGATATTTACTAAACTTCAGACGGTAAAAAAAAAAAAAAAGCGCCGCTCTGCGTACTGCGAAACATTCTCAGCGTCGTCCAATGTACACACTTTCCTTAAGAGTTTGGGGAGGGAAAAAAAGAAAGAAAAAGAGACTGTTGTCAGGAGTGGGATTCGAACCCACGCCTCCAGGGGAGACTGCGACCTGAACGCAGCGCCTTAGACCGCTCGGCCATCCTGACTTGCCTGTGGAGTCAGCTATGGTTAGATTGTAGTTTCTACCACAGGGTGACGCGGTTTGAGAACCGGCTGGTTGTGGTCGGTCGTTCAGCTTCAAGTTCACGTACACGGTCCCTGCCGTCGTTCCCAAACTAGTTCAGCCAAGTTTCCTTTGCCATCGGTAAAAAAAAAATTAACCATAAAAATAAATACAACGGAAACGAAACTATTTCGTTAAATTCTAGCCACTTGCCGAGGCTCTGCACCGGAAGTTTTTCTATTGTTTTTTTTTAACCACTAATATTATTGGCGGGATGGGTCGAGACAGTGCTGGGTGTGTAGCTGGAGAGGAAGGTTTCCTTACAGAAGGAGCTTGCTGGAAGTGAGACGGGGTGCCGGTGAGAGGGTGACATCCCCATCCCTGGAGGCATGCGACAGGGCTGGACAGTTACTGCGTGTAACTCTTATTTTTAATAATAATAAAAAAAAACTGTCAGAAAAGAACTGGGGGGGATAAAACTTTTGAAAAGGCAAAAAAGATTCCTGGACGTCCTTTCGATGGGATATTAGGTGTTGCCTATAGCTGTGCTGAGAGAGTGGCCACTAACTGTGAAAGACCTCATCAAAGTTTTATACTGATCGCGTGTTTAAATGACAGCATTTAAAAAATGTATTTGAGTTGAGTGAACTATATTATTTAAAACTATTTACAATTCAGGTCAGAAACATGCAAATAAACATTGGTTAAGAGGCGATAGACTCCACCCTGTGGTAGAAGCCAGTTATTAGCATCTATTAGCAAATTCCCTTCAGCATTCTTGATTGTGAGATATGGGGTATACAGACAGGGCGGGGCAAAAGCAGGCTTACAGTGGGTCGTGTGAAACATAATGTGAGAAGTAATGATACAAGAATAAACGGTGTGCTTCGTGTACTTACAACTGTAAACCTACGTTTGCTTCACCCTGTATACATATATTCTTCTTTAAACCAGTTTTCTTTTTAATTGATTGATTGATATGAGAGAGAGAGAGAGAGAGAGAGAGAGAGAGAGAGAGAGAGAGAGATTTGTTGTCTCTTCACCAGGGGTCAAACCCGCAACCTTGGTGCATCTGGAAGATTCTCTAACCAACTGAGCTACCCAGCCAGAGCTGTCAGAGTCTTCTTTGCCCCTAAACCCCTGGGGCCTAGGACACTAAATGTGGCGAAGGAGTTTAGGGGTGCAGGCTGAATAATGAATGGATGCAAACAACAGTATGGGGGGAGGCAGGGGCAGGAAGTCCGGTGCAGACCTCCCGGTGCAGCCGGCTCCTGCGCAGAACGAGGAGGATTCACCCAAACCCTGGCGTGGCCACATCGCTCAGGAATTTGAGCCACGGATCACCGAACAAACAGTTCACCCTCATGCCCTTTCTTCGAAGCTCCCACTCGGAACAACCTTCGCCCTTATTCCAAGAGGCAGCAGGGCCCGGGCAGAGGAAGTAACCACCCCCCACGTCTGACCTTCGCCTCCTTCTGAGCCAACAGATAACGGGCCCCCAGGTGACCGCGGGGGCCTGCGAGCGCCTGCCGGCCCCTCCGGCCCAGGCCCGACCGCGTCTCGGCACGGAGACATCGCCGAGGCCACCAGCATCCTGGTACCCTCCCTCTGCTCCGGCATCACCCACCTGGAATGATGCCCCTTCTCCAATTGCGCTTTTCCAGGCTCTGTTCAAAGGGCACCTCTACCCTGAGCTCCATGTTTTCCCCTGTCCCGGGGAGTTCAGGGTGGTGGCGGGGCGGAGAAGGGGTGCTGGCCTGCAGTCCATAGAGCCCAGCAGAGCCGCTGGCTCTGTGGTCGTGCCGCCCACTTCCCACCCGCAGAAATGCAGGGGACAAGGAGAGCCCCTGGCCCCTGGCCACGCCCACCCACTGTGCCCCTGGAGCTCAATGCTGGCCTTCTCTGAGACGGACAGACGTCCCGACAGTGACGGGAAGGAGTTCGACCGGGTCACTGTTTCCGAAACTCCAGGCACTTGTTGCCTTGTGTTTCCATAGCTACATACCACCTGTGCGCTTACAATGTTTTTTTAAAAATATATATTTTATTGATTTTTTTAACAGAGAGGAAGGGAGAGGGATAGTTAGAAATGTCAATCAGCCACCTCCTGCGCACCCCCCACACACACACACCCTACTGGGGATGTGCCCGCAACCAAGGTACATGCCCTTGACTGGAATCGAACCCGGGACCCTTCAGTCTGCAGGCTGATGCTCTATCCACTGAGCCACACCGGTTTCGGCAACATTTTTTTCTTTGTGATAAAATACATATAGCGTAACATTTACCACTTCTCAGCGTACGGTTCCGTGGCATTGGCATTGTTGTGCAGCCATTGCTCTAAAGTGGATAGAGCGTCAGCCTGCGGACTGAGAGGTCCCAGGTTCGATTCTGGTCAAGGGCATGTACCTTGGTTACGGGCACATCCCCAAAGGGGATGTGCAGGAGGCAGCTGATCCATGATTCTCTCTCATCGATGTTTCTAACTCTCTATCCCTCTCTCTTCCTCTCTGTAAAAAAAAAAAAAATCAATAAAATATATATTTTTTTTAAAAAAAAGGAAGTGAGAACTGAGACTAGACCTAAGCAGGCCTCACCTCCTCATCTAGGCTCCCGTGGCGCCAGCTGAGACCCTGGGTGGGCGGCCGGCTGGGACAGGCCCCTTCCCGCTCTTTCTGGCTGGGGGGTGTGGGGGTGGGGGAGCGGTGAACAAAGTTGGTTTCGGAGAAAATGTCCCAGTAAAAAAACAATGCAGGGATTGAGTCCTGCTCGCTGCCATTTGAAAGGAATGAAAGTGGGATTAGCTAAAAAACAAAACCCAAACCCAAACCAACACAAAACCACCCTATTGTTTTAGATTCTGCCTGCGACACAATCGTCGTATTGTCTCCTGGGCCATAATAACATGAAGGGTCTGCCCGGGCACTTGGTTCTGCACTTGGGCTCGGGGCAGCGAGCAGAGGCTGGTCTCCGGGTTGTAGCCACCAAGAAGCACCCCTCATTTCCGGAGCACCTTATTGGGGGGTGGGGTGTGGAGTCAGGTGGATTGGGAGGAAGCAGCAGTCAAGCATCCAGCGGAGTGGGCAAAAGGGTTCAATCGGCATCAACCAGCGACACTGTCAGCTCAGGTCTTGTCATTCTACGACTTGAAACCGTCAGGCCCCAAAATAGAATTCACTCCACTGTTCCGTCCACCAACAATGGCCACCACGGGCCGAAACCGGTGTGGCTCAGTGGATAGAGCGTCGGTCTGGGGACTGAAGGGTCCCAGGTTCGATTCCGGTCAAGGGCATGTGCATTGGTTGCGGGCACATCCCCAGTAGGGGGTGTGCAAGAGGCAGCTGGTCGATGTTTCTCTCTCATCGACGTTTCTAGCTCTCTCTCTCTCTCCCTTCCTTTCTGTAAAATATCAGAAGGCTTGTGATGGGGAAGATCACCCTGGATCACCGTGGAGGGCCTTTATCCGATCACAGGTGTCTCTTCCAGAGAGAGAGCTGATGGGTGCAGAAGAGGAGTGTGAACGAAAACAGCCATTTGCTGACCTGATGAGCTCAGGGAAGGCCTGCGTGGCAGTCTTGCAGACTGAGAGACCTGAAGTAACCACAAAGGATGGTTTGAAAATTAAATATCTTACTTCCAACAGGTTATAGTGGGCAGTCATTTTCTAGGCCAATATTTCCCAGACAAAGATCAGCTTGATCTTTACTGAGCCCATCTGCCTTCCTGCCTCTAAAATAACCTATCTGTGAGATGTCTGAGTAACCTGTAACTTCCCTTTTCTCTGGAGCCCCTGGGGTACAACTAAATGTGGTAGGCGCCAGAACAGATGCCTCAAATTCCCTCGTTATCATGTTAATTGTTCCTGCACTCACCTAAGTATCCCAGGGCTTTCCCACCGGCTTGCTTTCTCCCGCCTCCTTACTCCATCCCCAATGAATATTCATGTAACCCACCTATGTCCCTCCTTTGATTTCTATGTATAAATACAGAAATGTAACCCGCCATTCTTTGGAGCATAATCTCAATCCATTGAGGTTCTGCTTCCCGGCAATTGTCGACAGTTTTTGGCTCAAATAAACTCACAAAAAATTCCTTTACAGGTTTCAATGGTTTTTTTTCGTTAACAGGAGGCACGGTGGCCACAGGGGCAGAGAGGGAGGTGATGAGGCCAAAAGCCAAGGGATGCGGGCAGCCACCACGAGGAGTGGGGAGTGGCAGGCGCAGACGCACCCCTGCGCCCGCGGAGGAAGAGCGGACCTGCTGACACCTTGCTTTGGCCCAGGAACCGGATTTCAGACTCTGCCCTTCAGACCTGCGAGAAGGCTGTTCTGTTCTGCTAAGTCACCAAGTTCACGATCATCCGCTCCCACAGCCACAGGAGAGAATGAGTAGCCCTCTGTGACTTGGGCCCTGCCCAGGTGTCGCCTGGCACCCTCACTCACTTTGCCCCAGCCACCGGGGATCGTCTTTCATTAAAATTTGATTGTTTACAGAGAGGAAGGGACAGGGATAGAGAGTTAGAAACATGGATGAGAGAGAAACATTGATCAGCTGCCTCCTGCACACCCCCCACTGGGAATGTGCCCTTGGCCAGAATTGAACCTGGGACCCCCGCAGTCCACAGTCGGAAGCTCTATCCATTGAGCCAAACCGGCCGGCTTCCTCCCGCCTCAGGACTTTGCACGTCCCAGGGTCTCCCCCCAGACCTCCCAAAGGCAGGTCCTTCCGCCTGAGTCCCTCTCCGCACACAGCTCACCTTCCCTGAGAGGTCCCCTCGGACCACTCTGCCTAAACACTGCCTCCTGGTCACCTCCCTCACATCCCCCGTTTTACTTTAGAGCATTTTCACGACCTGAAATTTCTCATTTCTCTCCAGTTCACTACTTGCCACCCTACAAGGAGGCCGGGTCTGCCTCGACCCTTGCTCTACCTGCATACAGTAGGCGCTCAGCAAACATTGGCTGGTGAATGAGTCATCTGTGCAAGCCTCTAGGGTTTTGTGTGTGTGTGTGTGAGAGAGAGAGAGAGAGAGAGAGAGAAGGTGCTGGTGGGACGATGAAACCTTAATCCCAACATTGCCTCCCACCTTCTCGGTGACACCGCGCCCCACTGCGTGCCGGGGGCTTCCTTTATTCTGCACAACCGCTCCAGGTTCTTTTATTTTATTTTAAAATATATTTTATTGATTTTTTTACAGAGAGGAAGAGAGAGGGACAGAGAGTTAGAAACATCGACGAGAGAGAATCATCGATCAGCTGCCTCTCGCACACCCCCCACTGGGGATGTGCCCGCATCCAAGGTACATGCCCTTGACCGGAATCGAACCCGGGACCTTTCAGTCTGCAGGGCGACGCTCTATCCACTCTAGGTTCTTTTATACCCCTACATCGCAGCCGCGGGGACGGGGGCTGAGAGGTGATGCTCCAAGTCACTGCCTGGCGCGCTCCGGAGGGAAAGCCACATCCCCGGAGCCTCCGGCACCCACAGCTCACCCAGACCCTCCCTGCCGGCGCTCGGGCTCCCGGGGGTGGGGGTGCTGACCCCGCTGACCCCGGGGAGAGAGAGAAGGGAGGCTCAGGGGCTGGCCCAAGGGCACCCAGCGCCCTGGAGACGCCCGTTCCGGCCCCGAGGGCTCCGGGCCGCGGTGCAAAGTCCGCGCAGGCGGCCTCCCCCGGGCCGGGATCGGACGGGACGCGCCGCTCTCCGGTTTGGTTCCCGCCCGCGCGGCCTCAGTCTCCCCGTCCGTAAAGCGGGGCCGCGCCGCGTCCTGCGTCTCCCGGCGGCGAGCGAAGGGTTAAGGGGGCGGGGCCAGCGGCGGGGAGCGAAGGGTTAACGGGGCGTGGCCAGAGGAGGGGCGGGGCGGGGCGAGGTGGGCGGGGCCGGCGCACCTGGCGGCGGGGGACCCTCCTCCGACGCCCGCGCAGCGCCGGGAGCGGCGGCCGGAGCGGGTCCCCGGGGCGGAGAGCGCGGAGCCGGCACCCGCGGCGGGAGGGGCGGCGGCGGCGGCGGCGGCGGCGGCCGGAGGGACCCGGGGAGGCGAGCGGCGCCGCGATGGCCGAGTTCCCGTCCAAAGTGAGCACGCGGACCAGCAGCCCCGCGCAGGGCGCCGGCGCCTCGGGCCCCGCGCTGCGCCCGGACCTGGGCTTCGTGCGCTCCGTCGTCGGCGCGCTCATGCTGCTGCAGCTGGTGAGCCCGGGGGGCCCCGGGGACGGGGGGGATCCCGGGGAATGGGGGGGCTTAGGACTCATACACCCCAAACCGGGGACTCATACACCCCAAACCGGGCCCGCGCGCGCCCGACACCCCGTGTCTCCCCTGGGGCGCCCCCGAGACCACCCTGGGGCGCTTCCACCTCGAGGGTCCCCGTCGCGCCCCTGCGCGCCCGGTGCGCCCGAGTTCAGAGGGGCCCCCGACGCCCCATCGCCCCCCAGCTGCTCCCTAGAGGCCCCCCCATAATCGCGCTCACGGAAGCCACAGCCCCCGCGGGCCAGGACAGCGCCCCAGCCTCCGGGGCACCCAAGTCCCCGCGGGGCCGCACCCAGAGCACCCGGGCTGACCGGAGGGCACCCGCGACCCGGCGCTCGAGCTTCGGCCGGGCCCCGGGGCGCCCCCGCGGGAGCCGGGCCCGCCTGGCCTCCTCCGGGCGAGCCGCCGGGGTCCAGCCGGTTCGGCCGGCCCCGCGGACCGGGGTCCCCGCCCGGCGCCGGGGCTGAGACTCCGGTGCCTTCCAGGCTCTCTGGCGACCCCCGGTGCGGCCGACCGAACGACCGACCGGCCGGCCGGTGGGGGCGTCCGTCTGCCCCTCCACAACCAGTCCCTGGCCTGGGGGTGGGGGGGCTTGGCTCTCTCCCCCTGAGTGCCTCTGGCAACAGTCGGGGAGCTGGGCGGCGGCTGCTCCCCCAACCGAGGGCCTGGGCCATTTTCAGAGGAGCACGGGGGACCTGGAGCTGGGCCCCGATCCCTTTCCGTTAGGGCCTCTCGGGCTGTCCCCCCACTTTGTGGTCCTCGCAGGTTGCCAGGCTCAGGCTGGAAGGGGGGGGGGTTCCTCTGAGCACAGATCTCCCTCCGGGCTCCCCTCCGCCCCCTAGGTCAGTGCTACCTCAGTTTCCTCATGTCTCAGTCCTCTCCTGGGGAGCCCCCCTTCTGCACCCCAGCCTCAGCTCCTCCTGGCGGGTGGGGGTTGTTGAAACTGTAGCTTCTCAGTCCCCACCCCCGGAAAAAATGTGGCATTGGAATTTGACTCTCAGGAAGTGCAGCCCAGAAATCTGCATTTCTAATTCTTCTCCAGGAGAAGGGGTGCGCTTTGGGGAAGGGGTGCGGTCGGTCGGGGACGGCTGCCGGTCTGGAGCTGGGTGGCAGTGAAGGGCTCCGCCCCGGGGAGCCGGGGTCCCACGGGTGGGAAAGGGCGGCGGAGAAGGAGGGAGGTCAGTTCTGAGCCGGGGAAGTGTCCCGGAAGAAGAGGTGTCTGTGGAGCAGGACTTCCCTGAAACCTGAGCCCTGGGAGGGAAAGGGGGGTCAAAGGGCGGGGTGCCCCGTGAGCCACGGTGTGGGGACCCGTGTGGGGACCCGAGAGAGCGCTGGGCGGGCTCGGGAGGTGTGGGACCAGAGCGGGATCGCCGTGGGACGGAGGGGATGAGCCGTCGGTGGGCCCCTCGGTCATTGTCCCAGCAATGTGCAGCAAGTGTAAGGCTCCTATTCGTTGTTGGACGATGAAACCTTAATGGAGCTTCCTAGCATCCTGGGCGAAAGGGGAAACAGGCTGAATTTACGCAGATAGCTTCTTGAAAAGGGAAGCAGGCGCGTTTGATCTAGAGACAGCTGTTTGGGTGATAAAAACCTGGAGGTGTGAGGCTGCAGATCTTTGGGTGGCTAGAGGGTGAGAGAATGTCTGGAAGGTCAGGTTAGCTCTGCATCCAGGGGCTCTAAGCACCCGCCCCTTTTGCATTAGAAAGATGAGTGTTGGGATAAGTGGAACTGGAGGGATTTGGAATAACAAGAGCATCTGCTGTGCCCGTGAACCCCGACAACCTAGGGGTGCAGGTGGCCGGTCACTGCTGGAGCCAGTGAGGCAGAGACGGCCGAATCCAGCAATGCTGGCAGTATGGGAGAGCCCGAAGGTCACCCATGACAATCTGCTCTGCGCCCCGTCCCCCCATAAACCAGCAGCTCACGTTGGGTAGGACTACAAAGATTCCGTGGGGCAGTAAGCAGAAGGACTCCCTCCAAGGATGGCTCCCGGGTCCCAGGGGCGGACAACCCCCAGCCAGGCTAGAATGTCCTTTCTTCAGTCCGAACAAGGCAATTGCGGTTAACAGAGCGTGGTCTCCTGTGACTGTAGCTCGTCCCCAGCATTCTGTTTCCGCCGCTCACACCCACAGGACCCTGTGGCTTCCTCCAGGGGAGGCCTGGGCCTCTGACTTCGCTGGGGACTGGAGGTGGGGGTGGGGGGGGTCCCCGTGGGCTCAGCAGACCAGTCTTGAACATCTGGGTCCCCTCACGCACACAGGTGTGGACACTGAGGTCTAGCTAGAACGCAGCCCTGTAGCGGAGATTACAGGCACTTGGGTCTCTCGACTCCCAGGGCCTGGGGGTGACTGGGGGGGCCTTTTGGGGTGCCCAGGATGAGGGTCTCCCATCAGAGTTCTGAAGATCGGGCTCCTTTTAGTGCCAGCTTCTGGGAGAAGCCGCTTCCTGAGCTGTTTCTCTGGCAACGGACAGTTCCACTGGGTCTTGGGCGGGGGGAGGGGTTTCACTCAACAGGTGCCACCCTCTGGGAATCCATAACAATAGTAGCTCCCTCTAGTCAGGTACCCAAAGGGCTTGAGAGCCTCTCATTCCCCCACCCCCACCCCCAGCCCCACCCTCCACTTTTACAGGCGAGGAAACTAGGGGCCCATAAGTCAGTTCTTTCGCCTGAGTTCTCACAGCCCTGCTCCCGAGGGGGGAGCTAAGCCCCAGCGCCCTGACTTGTGTGGCCTGTGCCCTAAGGATCACAACCAGCCCCCTTAACCCTTCGCTCGCCAGCACAGGGTGTGGTGCAGTTGAAGGGGAGGCTGCCCGGAGGAGGCGGGGACCGGGAGGATGAGAGCCGGTTCTGAGGGGTGGGGCGGGCGCAGGAGGTAGGCTCTTCCTCTGGTAGGACAGGTGCCCTGAAGAGCCACCCTCGGTGCTCACTGCTGTATCAGCCCCCCCTCCTCCTCCAGTTCTCACGTGAACGCTGGTCCCAACCAGGAGATCGTGGTACCTGCCGTGTGCCGCACGTGCAAAGGCTCTGTTGTGGGGTCAGAACCTGGGTTCAAAATAAGACCGCCAGAGGCTGGTGATGAATTTAAAAAGCAGACAAAGATTTATTGAAATAAAAAAAAAGAAAGAAAAAAACAAGACAAAAAAAAAATCTGGCCAGGACAGCCGCAAGAACACTATGCGCAGGTAGGCTCTATAGGACTGCCCTGTTCTAAGGGTAGGCAAGTCCCCCCTGTGGTTTGAAAGGCTCAAACCACAGGAATTTTCCTTCGTTTGAATTTTAAAGGCTTTATTCTAAAGACTGGGGACAGCCCGCAGGGTTGGTTCCCCAGTCACGTCCCGCCTGGACATTGGAATGTGGCCCTATCTTGCGATAGCCCATAACACAGAAGCAGAGCTCAGCGGGTAGTCTCTAAAGGTTATCTACATTTCTATCCCTGAAGCTACTGTGTCAGTGGGAATCCATCTCCTGGTCCTGGTCTCAGCCCCGGGGATAATTGCCCTAGCCCCCAGGTCTCCACCTGGAAGCTGAGGCAAGTATCCTGTGTTTTAACCAGACTTAGCAGAGTTAGAATTCAAACAGCAGGCTTTATCAAAATATGACTTCTACCATATTTCAGCTCTGATTCATCGTTGAGCTTCCTAGCGGCCTGGGCAAAAGGGGAAAAGAACAGGCCGAATTTACGCAGATATAGCATCTTGAAAAGGGAAGCAGGCGCGGCTGGTCTCGAGGCAGCTCTTTGGATGATAAAAACCTGGAGGTGTGAGGCTGCAGATCTTTGGGTGGCTAGAGCAGCCGTGGGCAAACTACGGCCCGCGGGCCCGGCCTGGCCCGTTCAGCTGTTCTATCCGGCCCGTGGAGCCGAAAGAGCGGAGGGTTCTCTTGCTCTCCCCTCCGCTCCTTCACCAGCAGCCCAAGAGGAGAGTGCCAGCATGGTCAGGTTGCTTTTGTGCCGGCCCTCCGGTCCAGTGTAAGAACCCATGGTGGCCCTCGAGTCAAAAAGTTTGCCTGCCCCTGGGCTAGAGGGTGTGAGAATGCTGCGGAAGGTGAGGTTAGTTTGTGCCTGTGGCTGATCCCAAAGCCTTTATAGGATGAGCATAAAGCGGATGCCGTTCCGTGACCATATGTTATTTTTTAAATCCTCCCTAAGGTTTGGGGAAGAAAGCGGACGAGCAACAGGCTCAGAGAGGGCGGAAAATTTGCCCCAGTTCGTGGGGTCAAGTGGCAGGGCTGAGATCTGCCCTCAGATCCGTAAATTCATAGCTTGGCTTCGGCTCTGCTTCCTGTTTTTAGTGTGTTTTGTTTTTGTTAGGGGATGGGTGTTCCTACGCTTTGGAGGAGATGGGAAGGCGCCCTGACCGAGGTGCTCGCGAACATGGGAGGAGGAGGCTGTGCTCCGGAGGGCCGGGGCAGCCCGTAGCTCATGCCAGGGCAGCCTTGAGGCCCAGGATGTAGGAGCCGGTGATCGTCCCGGTGATCGTCCCGTGGCGATGGCGCCGCTGAGTGTGGCACCTCCCGCCCTTCCTCGCGCCCTACCTCTTGGGAAGCCAGCTTGCAGGCATATCCGCAGGTCCGAGGCCCCCCCCCCTGCATTCGCTCACAGCGACCCAGCACCCAGTGCGGGCGGTGCTGAGAGTCCTGGGGGGAGCGCAGCCCTTGGTCCACACCCCGCCTCGGCCCCTTCCCGGCGGCGGCGGCCGTGTTGTCTTGGGTAAGTTCCCTAATTCCTCCCCGAGCCTCAGTGTTCTTGTCTGTAAAATGGTGGCCGTGGGACTGCGGGGACGCTGGAGGATCACGCCTGCCGAGAGCTTATCGCAGAGTATGTTGGGGCGGGGGGCTCCTAGGATTCACGGTGCCATGCAATCCTAGGGCTCTTAGGCTTGCAAGCCAGAGGTTGCAAGCATGCTCCTTGGTGCATGCTCAACCCGAGCTGGCATGCTTCCAGAGGCAGGGAGCTCAGCCCCTCTCCATCCGGGCACTTGCTAGTGTTAGGAAATTCTTCCTCCTTGACCCCAGCTCCGCCTTCAGCCCCCGCAGGCAGGTGCGGGCAGGGCAGGGCCTGAAGGTCAGCTGGCCTCCAGGAAGAGGCTGCCTCCGCACTGAGGCTGTTCAGGCCTGAGAGGTGTGAGCAGAGGTTGGTTGCATTGGGAATGCAGTGTTGGGGTCCCCCCCCCACCCCTGGGGGCTCTCAGATTTGTGGGTCCCGTGTCCTTGGTGCTGCATCCCAGCCCCTGCACGCTCATGGGCTTCCCCCCACACAGAGCAAACCAGTGCTGGGCATTGCCAGCCCCGCCCACCCCCCCACTTTGCGGCCGGGAGGGCGTCGGCTGATTTGTTTAGAATGAATTTATAATTACGTTATAAATATACGGACACGCCCTCCTTAGGAAAACAGGAGCCTGCTTCAGATAAGGCTAGAAGTTATTCTTGGATCTCCCGTCCCTCTCCCTGCGGGGACCGCTGTGTTCGGGGTGTTTGCCGGGCTCTTTCCTGTGCGTTTAAAAAAAGAGCCCGGGCGGCTTTATCCCGTGCCCCGTGTTCAGGAAGTAGCTTTCCTCGCACCCAGGGCGCCTGCCACGCCGAGGCCCCCCTCATTTCTAACTCCTCCAGGGCGCCCCAGGGCGTCTCGGCAGGCCCCCCCCCCCCCCCCCTTTCAGCCAGTTCTCCGTCGATGGGCCTCGGGAACCAGTGGTTTGGAAAAAATGGTCGACCAAAGCAAAACGCACACACGGTGCCGAGGATGGTCCGTGGAAACACGGTCTGTCTTATCCCTCCCTGGCCGGGCCTGCGAGACAGATATTTCTGCACAGAACCCGCACCCCCACTTAAAAGAGCGCCGATGGGGGCCCTGCTCCCCCCACCCCCTCCCCCAGGGGCAGTGCGCCCAGATGTTCTGTCCCAGCGCCCATCGCCCGCCTGTGTCCTGTTCTCTAATCCTTTATTGACTTACTTTCTTTAATAAGTAATGTATTCGCAACGCTCCGGAGTCCAACCGAGCGGGAGAGAGCGCAGTAACAAATCTCCGTGCCTTTGGGTTCGAGCGGGCCCCTGTGTTTAAGGAGATCTACGCAGATGTGGGCACACTACGGCCCGAGGGCCGAATCCGGCCCGTTCGGCTATTCTAAAATATTGAAATAATAATAATAATAATAAAAAGACCATACCCTTTTATGTAATGATGCTTACTTGGAATTTATATTAGTTCACACAAACACCCCATCCATGCTTTTGTTCCGGCCCTCCGGTCCAGTTTAAGAACCCATTGTGGCCCTCGAGTCAAAAAGTTTGCCCACCCCTGTTAGATGCCCGCCCTCCCCTGCTTTACCCCAGGGATGTAGTACACACACACACACACACACACACACACACACACACACACGTCCTTCTGCACCCTCTTCCCTCCAAAATGGGCCTTGGCCGTCCTTTGGTCTCAGTGTGGATTGGGGGCTTGTGGAAGGGTCTCACTGTGCAGCCGGGGTGTGACCTGCTGGGCCCGCCCCCTCCATGATAGACACAGGGCTTTCCTCCTGCCCACCCCGCTGGCCCCCCACCCTCCATGATAGACACCGGGGCTTTCCTCCTGCCCACCCCGCTGGGCCCGCCGCCAAGTGCGTCTGTGTCCACGTCTCCAGAAGCGGGACTGCTGGGTTGGTGGGGGAGGGGGGGGTGTTTGTGATTTAAAAAAAATATGTATTTTTATTGATTTCAGAGAGGAAGGGAGAGGGTAAAAAATATTTTTTTTAATTGATTTCAGAGGAAGGGAGAGGGTAAAAAATATTTTTTTTATTGATTTCAGAGAGGAAGGGAGAGGGTAAAAAATATTTTTTTTAATTGATTTCAGAGAGGAAGGGAGAGGGTAAAAATATATTTTATTGATTTTCTACAGAGAGAAAGGGAGAGGGACAGAGAGTTAGATACATTGATGAGAGAGAATCATCGATCAGCTGCCCCTTGCATACCTCCTATGGGGGATGTGCCCGCAACCAAGGTACACGCCTTTGGCCAGAATCGAACCTGGGACCTTTCAGTCCACAGGCTGACGCCCTATCCACTGAGCCAAACCGGTTTCGGCAAATATATATATATATATATATTTTTTTTATCGATTTCAGAGAGGATGGGAGAGGGAGAGAGATAGGAAACATCAATGATGAGAGTCATTGATCAGCTGCCTCCTCCACGCCCCGTCCTGGAGATCGAGCCTGCAACCCAGGCTTGTGCCCTTGACCAGAATCGAACCTGGGACCCTTCAGTCCGCAGGTCAGTGCTCTATCCACTGAGCCAAACCGGCCAGGGCTGAGTTCATGATTTTGACAGAGATTGCCAAATGCCCCCTGTAGGGGTCACACCTGTCACCCCCCTCCCCCCGTCCCCCCCTCTCCCCGTCTCTCCTCCCACCCCTGTGTGCCTCCTGGTACAGCCCCTGTCTTAGGCCCTCCCCACCAGCGGGGATTAGCCCACCTCTCACACGCAGGCTAGCATGATTCTCTAGTCATTTCAGGAGGGAGGTGGACCCGCTGAAACATGTTTAAGAGCCATTTGTACTTCCTTGTCTGTATTCCCACCCATTGCTACAAGCTTTGCAGAAGGTTTGTTTGTTTTGTGTGTTGTTGTTTTTTTTGTATTTTGCTCCTGGTGTTTTGTTTTGTTTTTGCCTCACACTTTTGCTTTCATGTTGTTGAATGCCTTTTGTTCTTTTTGGCTTCTGGCAATTGGTTCCCCCCCCCCCCCCCTTAGGACTTTGGAAAGGTCATAAAGCAATTCCGTGTAGAACTTGAAAGTGTCCCATCCCGAAAGTCTGGGTCTTATAGCACCTTCCCGTCCCTGGCAGGCAGCTGTATCCGTCTAGGACAGGGGTGGGCAAACTTTTTGACTCGAGGGCCACCATGGGTTCTTACACTGGACCGGAGGGCCGGAACAAAAGCAACCTGACCGTGCTGGCACTCTCCTCTTGGGCTGCTGGTGAAGGAGCGGAGGAGAGAGCAAGAGAACCCTCCGCTCTTCTGGCTCCGCGGGCTGTAGTTTGCCCACGGCTGGCCTAGGAAATAGTAAACATTGTTATGTGTACTGTTGTACTTAATGTTATAGCCAGCTTTTATAGCAGATTTCCCCACTTTTTTTGCCATATATATTACAGATTTCAAAAGAAAGCAAAACAGCTCATCAGAAAACCTTTCAAATACATGGACATGGAGTAAAAAACCGCTGGGGGGGGGGGGGTTTTGTAGGGACCCAAGCAGACAGCAGGTGCCACCTGAGGCCCCTCAGGCCAGAGGGGAGGGATCTCACAGCAGCAGCGTTCCTGGCTGGGGGACCTTGGGCTGTTCCCTCCATCCTCTGTGGCCGGGAGGAGGACGCGGCCCGTGGCAGGGGCCGGGGTGGGGTGGGGGTCAGGGCTGGGAAGTGCCCACGTGGGGTGAACAGCCGCTGTTCTGTGCACACACAAGGCCGGGTGTGGGCCCTGCCTGTGAGCTGGTGGGTGGTGGTGGCAGAATTCACTGAGGACCAGGCCCCCACGTCCCGCTCACACATGGTCTGGGGGAGCCGCAGGGGCCCTGCCCTGGTCCCCACGGCTGATGGGAACCTGGTGGGGGTAGGGGTGGGGGTAGAGGGATGGGGGTAGGGGTGGGGGGTGAAGATGGGGGTGGGGGAAGTAGGGGTGGGGTCAGGGGGGGGGATGGGGAGCCTGTTTTTCTTGGCAGCCCCGTGAGCTCTGGCCTGGATACTCGCAGGCCCTGGGCTGCTGGGCCGGGCTGGACCCTCCTGTGTGCCCAAAGGGGAGGGGCCGGGTGGCACCTCGGGGTCTCACGGAGAGAGGTCGGGGCAGGCAGGCAGGGGGCCGACGGTCAGGTTCTGCGAATTAAAAAAAAAAAACACCTCGGTTCTGAAACCCGTGACCGGGGAAACGCAGGCAGTGAGATAAAGGCCGCCTTCGGACAGCCCTGAAGGTGACCGGGTGTCACCGCTCTCCCTGTGACAGCCCAGGCCGGGCTCCCAGGGGCGGGGACCCGGGGGCGGCCTCCCCGGGGTGTCTGGGCACCTGGCACCCACTGGAGGCCCCGGTGTTTGCTCGGCGCCTGGGGACTGGGTGGGAGACTCACGCCCACCTTGCAGCTAAGGAAGGGCCGGCTTAGGGCGGCCAGCTCGGCGGGGTGTGTGGGTCTCGCTGTGGTCCTCGGTTCTCAGATGCTCAGAGCTGGAGGCTCAGTGAGCTCGGGAATCCCGAGCGGCCGCCCCCACGCCTGACACGGGGGTGGGGTGGCCGAGGGGCTGTTGTGGCCAGCCCGGGGGGGCGGGCCCGGAGCCTCTGCCCCCTGTGCCTTTGTCTCCCGTGGCACAATGGGTGGCTTTTTTGTCCCCATAAAGTCCCTTTCTCTCCGGGGAGAAGGGCCAGGGCGGGGGTGGAGGCTGGGCCTGGCCAGGCCGAGCTCTGAGTGTCCTCAGATGCCCAGATGTGTCCCTGGGACAAGGGTCCCCTCGTGGGCCTCAGTTTCCCGGACGGTGCAGTGGGGGTGTGTGTGTGAAGGAGTCCTGGGGATGCTGGTGGCCCCTGCCCCTGCACTTTTCTAAAACATTTGTTTTCCTTTTCGCTGTTTAAAAAGCTGAGGATTTGTCCTGGCCAGTTAGCTCAGTGGTTAGAACAGGGGGGTAGGCAAACTTTTTGACTCGAGGGCCACCATGGGTTCTTAAACCGGACCGAGGACCGGAACAAAAGCAGCCTGACCACGCTAGCACTCTCCTCTTGGGCTGCTGGGGAAGGAGCGGAGGGGAGAGCAAGAGAACCCTCCGCTCTTTGGGCTCCTCGGGCCGGACAGAACAGCTGAACGGGCCGGATCCGGGCCAAGGGCCATAGTTTGCCTACGGCTCGGTTAGAATGTCCACCCGTGGACCTAAGGGTGATTTCTGGTCCCGAGTCCAGGCATGAGCAGGAGACAACCAGTCGATGCGTGTCTCTTTCTCCTCTCTCTTCTCTCTCTCTCTCTCTCTCTCTCTCCTCCCTTCCACCCACCCCCACCCTTCCTCTCCACTCTCTCAAAAGCCGTGGGAAACAATATCCTCATGTGAGGATTAACAACAACAACAACAAAAAGCAGAAGACTTTTAGAAATTCAGTCGCCAGCGCCTCTTGAAAAGTTGAAAGTCCTGGCTGCCTCAGGCCTGCCTTCCCCCAGAGACCCCACCTCCGGGAGCCCCCCAGTTCTGTGGCTCGCCGGCCCCGGGGCTCTGAGGCGCTGTCCCTCCCAGGGGTGTCCTCTCCCCAATGCCCGACGGTCGGTCTACCAGCCCCATGGCCGCCCACGCCCACTAGAACTTGGAACTACCCTGCACAGCACCCCTCCCTGACCTCCTCACAGGCCAGATGACGAAATCGCACAGAGAGGTTAGGTGATCCCCCCAGTGCCACCCAGCGAATCTGCGAGGGTCCAACCCAGCCCGGGGCGTGGGGAGGATTAAAGGCAGACGTGGGGCGACCCTCTTTGGGCAAGAGAGGAATTGGCTTAGCCCTGGTGGGGTTGATGGGACAGCGGGCTTTGGGTGTCTCTCCCCCTTGGGCCCCGCCCGTCTCTGGCAGGTGGGCGGGGCGCGCGTTGGCACAAGGCCCTTATCTGCCGGGCACCGAGCCCGGTGCTTACGTGTAGATACGCTCATTATCTCGCCGGGCCTCCCGCCCTTGGGAACGGCACACACCATGAAGACCCAAGGTCTCCGGGCACGGAGCACGGACCGGAAAACCCACACCGACACTTCCTTCCTAGAGTGGCAGCGGTGGTGGAACGGGTATTGGGTGTTAAGTGCCTTCTAGACAGGTGGGCCGAAGTCTGTTTACAGTGGCCTCGCGAGATCCTTTGGGGTTATGAAAGCTCTTGTAATAATCCTAACCTGTACGTTGTTGTTTTTTTTTGTGTGTTTTTTTAAAAATATATATTTTATTGATATTTTACAGAGAGGAAGGGAGAGAGATAAAGAGCTAGAAACATCGATGAGAAAGAAACATTGACCAGCTGCCTCTTGCACACCCCCTACCAGGGATGTGCCCGCAGCCAAGGTACATGCCCTTGACCGGAATCGAACCCAGGACCTTTCAGTCCGCAGACTGACGCTCTACCACTGAGCCAAACCGGTTTCGGCTGTACGTTGGTTTTTAAAAAAATATATATTTTATTGATATTTCACAGAGAGGAAGGGAGAGAGATAGAGAGCTAGAAACATCAATGAGAGAGAAATATCGACCAGCCGCCTCCTGCACACCCCCCAAAGGGGATGTGCCCGCAACCAAGGTGCATGCCCTTGACCGGAATCGAACCCGGGACCTTTCAGTCCACAGATTGACGCTCTACCACTGGGCCAAACCGGTTTCGGCCTGTACGTCGTTTTTCCCATATGAACAACCAACCGTAAGCCTGCCCTTGCCCACCTCCTGTGCATTTCTCCATGGGCATCTCAGAGCTACCCCGGGAGGCAGGCACACTGTGACAAATAGGACAGGGAGGTCCAGCATCTTGCCCGAAGTCATGTGGCGAGGTCAGTGGCAGGATCGGAGCTCGAACCCCGAGAGGTGACAGGCCGAGGACCGAGGCCGGCGTCCCAGTTTAAACCAGATCGGGCCATCCGCCCGCAGGTTCGGAGAGCAGCCAAGAGAGACGTATTAGTTTCCTAGCGCTGCCGTAACAAAAAGTTCCCCACCCTGGACGGCTTAGAGCCACAGAAGCGTACTCTCTCGCCGCTCTGGAGGCTGGAAGTCCAAAATCAAGGTGTTGGCAGGGGCGGTTCCTTCTGGAGGGTCTGGAGGGGAAGCTGATTTCAGGCCTCCCAGCTGCTGGTGGTTGCCGGCTGGTTTGGTGTTCCTTGGTTCGGAGCAGGCCTGGGCAAACTACGGCCCGCGGGCCGGATCCGGCCCCTTCGGCTGTTCTATCCGGCCCGCGGAGCCGAAAGAGCGGAGGGTTCTCTTGCTCTCCCCTCCGCTCCTTCCCCAGCAGCCCAAGATGGGAGTGCCAGCGTGGTCAGGCTGCTTTTGTTCCGGCCCTCCAGTCCAGTTCAAGAACCCATGGTGGCCCTCGAGTCACAAAGTTTGCCCACCCCTGGTTTGGAGGCACGTCCCTCCAGACTCTGCCTCCGTCTTCTCTGTGTCTCTGTGTCCAGTTTCCCATCTTCTCCGTGTCTCTGTGTCCAGTTTCCCTCTTGGAAGGACACCAGTCCCTGGATGAGGGCCCACCCTCACCTCGGAATGCTTCTTGGTCTGGCACGGGTGACGAATCGCTCTCTTCTCTGCGGGTGACTTTAATAAAAATATATCTCTGTTACCCACTTGCTTAGAAAGTCTTTGGGAGGTGCAAAGGTCCCGGGGCATATGTGAATGTGCTTTTTTTTTTTTTTTTTTTTACAGTCCTCATTTAAAGAGAAAATTCCGAACCTGAAATCTTTAGGTTTTTAGAGAGAAGAAAAAAAAAGGGGGGGGGGATGGAGAGAGGGGAGGGCTGCACCTTTAAGATTTCCAGAGTTTTCTCTCTATGGATAGCACTTGGCTGAGGAGGTGCTGCCGGGGCCTCGGAGTTTAGGAGTGAGGGCAGGAGGTTTGGTTGTGTGTGTGTATGTGTGTGTGTAAGAGTAAGACTCAAAGACGTGTGTGTGTGTGTGTATGTGTGTGTGTGATGGTGGTGAAGGCAGAGGAACATCACCAGGTGTCTGACCAGTGGGTCAGACCAGACCTCTGTTCAGCAACCTCGGTCCTTGGGTTCTGGCTAGGAGAGAATTCAAAGTCTAGACCCGCCAAAACCGGTGTGGCTCAGTGGATAGAGCGTTGGCCTGCGGACTGAAGGGTCCCAGGTTCGATTCTGGTCAAAGGTGTGCACCTTGGTTGCGGGCACATCCCCAGTAGGGGGTGTGCAGGAGGCAGCTGATCGATGATTCTCTCTCGTCGATGTTTCTGACTCTCTATCCCTCTCTCTTCCTCTCTATAAAAAGTCAATAAAATATATTTTAGGGAAAAAAAAGTCTAGACCCAAACGGTAAGAGAACCTCTGTGGGGTACGGTACAGAGGTCGGAGAAGCCATTCCCGGGAGAAATGGGCTTGGCAAACAGGTTCCAGAGGTAAGGGAGTGAGGAAGCTGATGGTAAGGTGCAGGGGGGTGGGAGGGGGGAGAAAGGCACTGGGCTTGCTCCCAGGAGGGAGCGGCTCGTGTGCGGCCCGAGGCTGGTTTTGTTGCTTCTCTGGGCCCGGAGCTGAAATCCAGCCGAGGCCTAGCTGTTATCTGCAGGAGGGAAGGTCAGAGGTGCGAGGTGCATGACCATCCATGTGCTAGGGGAGGGAAGGTCCCCCTGGGGGCGCGGTCCCTCCCCCCCATGGATTGTCCCTCGCTAGGCACCCAGGTCTTTCACCCTGGTGACCTGGACGCGGCCGTGGCCCCTGCTCTGCTCACGTCTGTCTGACTAACTGCCTACGGCATGTCGGGGGCAGGCGACCATGTCGTCCAGGGATGGGGTCCCCGGTGTAAAGGCAGAATCCTGCTCCTCCCCCACGGCTCCCTCCCGTCCCTCCCCACCCCCCTCCGGCTTTGCTCAGGTGTCAGATCCTCGTGGCCTCTTTTCTTTTCTTTCTTTTTTTTTGTTGTTGTTGATTTGTAACTCTTTTTAAAAAATATTTTATTGATTTTTTTACAGAGAGGAAGAGAGAGGGATAGAGAGTCAGAAACACGGATGAGAGAGAATCATCCATCAGCTGCCTCCTGCACACCCCCTACTGGGGATGTGCCCACAACCAACGTACATGCCCTTGACCAGAATCAAACCTGGGACCTTTCAGTCCGCAGGCCGATGCTCTATCCACTGAGCCAAACCGGTTTTGGCAGCCTCTTTTCTAAAATTGCAAGTGACCCCCTCGGCTGGGGTTTCTCCCCTCGCCCTTACCCTGGACACCCCCCACATCTCACTGGGTCTTGGGTTCCTAGCGCCTCTCCCTCGGTGAGAGCAGGGCTTTTGTCTGTTTCAATCAGAGCAGGTGTCTGTTGAATGAATGACCCCGAGGGTCAGGGGTCAGGGCAGAGGGGCCGGGGGCAGCCCTGGAGGCAGGTGGCAGTTGGGGGTCCACCCCTCTTCCTCTGAACATTAGGGTTTTACTGTGTTACAGACAAGTCTCTCGTCCCTTCTCCCCGCTAGAGTGTGAGCCCCCAGCGGAGGTGTCGGCAAATGTGGGGGTGCCCTGTCCTGAGGGGGTGTCCCGGCGCCCTGGGTGGGGGTGCTGGGGCGCTGTGCGGGAGGAGACGGGGGGGGGGGGGGGGGCGGGGAACCAGTCCGGCTGGTTCCGACGGCCGAATGGACCTTCCTCGTTCTGGGGCAGAAACCGAGGCGGCTCCCTGGGCCGGGGCCAGGGCGGCGGGG
Organism: Vespertilio murinus; assembly: GCA_963924515.1. NCBI lineage: Eukaryota > Metazoa > Chordata > Mammalia > Chiroptera > Vespertilionidae > Vespertilio > Vespertilio murinus. The sequence continues at coordinate 5,474,984 of OZ004716.1, read as the reverse complement.
CCTGAAGGAACGGAGACATTCCGCTGCTTATCCAGCAGCTCCATCTCCCGGAGGCCGGGCGGGAGGGGGGGGGGGGGGGCTGGTGCCCGCGGGCCTGGCCCTCGGGCCGCCCGCTGCAGTGTCCTCTGCAGTGTCCTCGTTTGCACACATCACTGGCCCCGGAGCTGGTTTTGTAACTCTGGGGCGGGGGTGGGGAGACCTGGTTCCGAGGAGGACGGGTCTGGGTTCGAGTCCTGCCCTTTGCCCACGGGGGGGCCCCCCCATGATAACCAGGGTGCATTCCCCTCTGTTTCTGTTTTGGGGGGGATGGGCGAGTAAAGACTCACTGGTGAGAGGGGGGCAGGGACCTCCCCCTGAGCTCCCTGCCTGAGAGCAGACAGGCCCGTTGCTGTCCCCCCAGGAGGGCTGTGTGGGATCCCTGTGGCCCGGGGGGCTAGGGTAACGAGAGCAAACCCGTCCACAGGAGGCCCCGGTCCCTCACGCAGCGCCGAGACGCAGGTGGGGCCAGAGCCCTCCTTTGGCAGATGCGGCGACCACAGCCCAGAGCTGGCAGACGTGCCCAAGTCACGGGAGGGAGACGTTTCAAACCAGCCAGTCTCTCTGGGGTCCTTGCTGTTCGCCCCTTGGGGGTGGCGGTGGGTGGGGGGTGGGGCGCCAGCTCGGCTGTCTGTGTGAGAAAGTCCTCCCGCTCTTGGGGAGCTCACAGCTTCTGGGGAAAGAAACGAAATCCCCATCCTGGCCGAAACCGGTGTGGCTCAGTGGATAGAGCCTCGGCGGCCTGCGGACTGGAAGGTCCCGGGTTCGATTCCGGTCAGGGGCATGTGCCTTGGCTGCGGGCACATCCTCGGTAGGGGGTGTGCAGGAGGCAGCTGATGGATGATTCTCTCTCATCGATGTTTCTAGCTCTCTATCCCTCTCTCTTCCTCTCTGTAAAAAAATCAGTAAAATATATTAAAAAAAAATTTTTTTTCCATCCTGGGGGTGGGGGGGTGCCTGGGGACCCAGAGTGGAGGAGGGGACCCTGAGCAGGTGACGTTCAGGGAGACGGAAAGGGGCTTGGGGTGCAGGGTGTGCGGGAGGACCCGGGTGGATGTTTCCTGGCGGAGTGAGAACGTGCCGGAGCCGCTAGCATCGGGCCCGGGGGGGGCCCCTGGCCTGTGGCCCAGCCCCGGTGCCGGCGCTCTGCGGACTCGGCCCCTCTCCCCCGCAGGGGCTGGGGCTGCTGGTGTGGGCCCTGATCGCCGACACGCCGTACCACCTGTACCCGGCCTACGGCTGGGTGATGTTCGTCGCCGTCTTCCTCTGGCTGGTGACAATCGTCCTCTTCGTCCTCTACCTGCTCCGGCTGCACGCGAAGCTGCACAGGGTGCCCTGGCCGCTGGTGGTGAGTCTGGGGGGGCGGGGGTGTGTGTGTGTAGGTGGGTGGGTGTGTGTGTGGGGGGGGTGAGGGGGCTCCGGGCTGAGCTGTGGGCCTGACCCCCCTGAGTGGGAGGTGGCGGGCGGGAAGGCTGCAGTCCTCGGGGGCCCTCCGCCAGCCCGCAGAGCTGGGGGGAGGAAAGAGGGGAAGATGGCTCGGTGGCCAGCTTTTCCGGGCACTGGGAGCCGAGCCAGGAAGGACACGGGCCGGCTCTCTCCGGGGAAGGGAGACAAGGGTCAGGGGCTGTTGGCTGGAGAGACCAGAGGCCGTTTGGAGTCAAATGTTTTTCTTTGGGGGGCAGTCGGAGTGTGAGCCCGTGTGGCAGAGGGTCTCCGGAGGCTGGGCTGGCCTGGCAGGAATAGCCAGGCTGCACTGTGTGTGCAGGGTGTGTGTGCAGGGAGTGTGTGCAGAGTGGTGTGTGCAGGGGGTGTGTGCAGGGCAGTGTGTGTGCAGGGGGTGTGTGCAGGGGTGTGTGTGCAGGGTGGTGTGTGCAGGGCAGTGTGTACAGGGGGTGTGTGCTGGGTGGTGTGTGCAGGGGGTGTATGCAGGGTGTGTGTGCAGGGATGTGTGCAAGGGGTGTGTGTGCAGGGTGTGTGTGCAAGGGGTGTATGTGCAGGGTGGTGTGCAGGGTGTGTGTGCAGAGTGTGTGTGCAAGGGGTGTGTGTGCAGGGTGTGTGTGCAAGGGGTGTATGTGCAGGGGGTGGTGTGCAGAGCGGTGTGTGCAGAGTGTGTGTGCAGGGGGTGTGTGTGCAGGGTGTGTGTGCAAGGGGTGTATGTGCAGGGGGTGGTATGCAGAGCGGTGTGTGCAGGGTGTGTGTGCAGGGTGTGAGTGCAGGGTGTGTGCGCAGGGCGGTGTATGCAGGGGGTGTGTGCAGAGCAGTGTGTGCAGGGCGGTGTGTGCAGGGTGGTATGTGCAGGGTGTGAGTGCAGGGTGGTGTGTGCAGGGTGGTATGTGCAGGGTGTGAGTGCAGGGTGGTGTGTGCAGGGTGGTATGTGCAGGGTGTGTGTGCAGGGCGGTGTATGCAGGTGGTGTGTGCAGAGCAGTGTGTGCAGGACGGTGTGTGCAGGGTGTGTGTGCAGGGGGTGTGTGCAGGGGGTGTGTGCAGGGGGTGTGTGCAGGGGGCTGTGCAGAGGGTGTGTGCAGGGCGGTGTGTGCAGGGGGTGTGTGCAGGGCATGTGTGCAGTGCGGTGTGTGCAGTGCAGTGTGTGCAGGGTGTGTGTGCAGGGGGCTGTGCAGGGGGTGTGTGCAGGGCAGGTGTGCAGTGCAGTGTGTGCAGGGTGGTGTGTGCAGGGCGGTGTGTACAGGGGGTGTGTGCAGGGTATGTGTGTGCAGGGAGTGTGTACAGGGGGTGTATGCAGGGTGTGTGTGCAGGGGGCTGTGCAGGCCGGTGTGTGCAGGATGCACTCGGGTGCAGCAGGGTGTCCACCGCTGCCTCCAGGGCGAAGCCCCTGAGCCGGGGAGGGTGGAGCCCCCGTTGCCCAGTCTCCTGAGGACGGAGCGAGCACAGGAAGTGCCGGCCGGGCGCAGGGAACGCGCTGGGTTTTGCTCTGACCCGGAAAGCCCCGCAGCTGGGATCGGAGGCTCTCGGCGGCCGGGAGGAGGGGGAGGCACATGACTGTAAGACAAGCAAGGCTGGGACTGGGCGGCATTGTTTGCCATTCAATGACTTTTTAGAGGAGGAAACGTGAGTCATCCCCGGGACAGACCGGGTCTGTTGGACCTGACATCACCGGCGGGAGCCAGGCGGCGTGCGCAGCCGGAGCGGGGCCTGCAGGGAAGGTCCAGGGCGAGGAGGGAGTCCGCCCCCACCCCACCCCACCCCACCCCTACCCCATGGCTCTGGACACGGAGGGGCCACTGCCTCCAGCCCAGGGGGGATGGCAGGCCGGGGGTTCCTCTGCCGGCCAGGAGGGCTCGGCCGTCTCTCACCCCCAGGCCTTTCCCCGGGGGGCTGGACTGGCGTTCTGAGTCGGGATTTTTCTGGGATTTTACCAGGCGGGCAACAGCGGGTTAGGAGTGGGTTCTGGAGGGCCCGGTACCCATCGGCCCACAGGGGGCCCCTCTCCTCGGTTCCAGCTGCTGTTAGGCGCCAGGTGTGGCCTTTTACGATGGGAAGATCTTAGGACATCTCCGGGTTTTCACGGGACATCTAATCTTACAACGTTGGCAGTTTAAAAGACACACTATGGGATGAACCGAGTGTGTCTGAGGGCCAGCGGCTCGCAGTCTCTGTTGAGACCCTTAACTGGCTCCAGGGGCCCCGGGTTCGAGAAAAGGCACCCGGGCCGGCTATCCGCTGAAGGTCCTCCCTGCTCGGGCCTGGCTTGGGATCCTGCGGGGGCCTGACCTTGGCATTTGGTGGGGCCTTGAGCCTAAACTGTGGCCAAAAGGGAACAGATTTGTCCCACTTGGGGCAGAGGGGGATGTGGGAACCCCCCCCCAAACCCACCCCCCGCAGGCCTGCAGTGGGACGGGGGGGGGTGGAGGGGGCCTGGGCCCGGCCCTGCGTGGACACGGAGGAGTGGCCTGGACTCTTTGGCCCATTGGTGCCCTCGGTGACAGGCTGTCCGGCCTCTTGCCACAGGGAATGGGTTGTGCCCGCTGGGCGTGTCGCTGCCCCTGACCGGCTCCCCGCAGTCCAGGTGTTGGTGCTCCGCTCAGGGGCAGAGCCGGGTGGGCATGGGCTGGGCCTGTGAGGACCGGGGTCTCCGTCCGCATCCTCCGTGCCAGGCCATTCTGGCTGCTCGGGGGGGGGGGGGTGCCGGTGGGAGCCGTGAGGTTCTAGGGATGGAGGTCCCCCACCTTCAGCCGGCTCTCCCCTCTCTGCCCCCAGCTGATGGTGTTCAACGTGGGCGCCACGGTGCTCTACATCACCGCCTTCATCTCCTGCGCCGCCTCGGTGGGGCAGACGGCCCTGCAGGGCACCCGGGAGTACAACCAGCGCGCCGCCGCCTCCGTGAGTACGGCTCCCCGGGCCGAGGCCAGGCCCTGCCGCCTCCCCGGTTCTCGTCCCATGAGCTTTCGGTCCCCCCGCGGTTAACAGAAAGGCCCCGAGGAGCACCAGGCTTGGGAAGTACCTTGTGGGGAACGGAAGTTTGGGTTCACCTTTGACCTTGGCTGTCAGTCCGTTGCAACTCACTGACTTAGGATTGTAGGCAACTCCCCCCCCCAAAAAAAAAAGAACTTTAAAAAGTATCACCCCCATCCTTACCTTGAAAAGGGCACATGCAAGGCACATAATATATATATATTTTATTGATTTTATACAGAGAGGAAGGGAGAGAAGATAGTTAGAAACAGTAGATGAGAGAGAAACATCGACCAGCTGCCTCCTGCACACCCCCCACTGGGGATGTGCCTGCAACCAGGGTACGTGCCCTTGACCGGAATCGAACCCGGGACCCTTCAGTCCGCAGGCCGATGCTCTATCCACTGAGCCACACCGGTTTTGGCAAGACTTTTTAGTTTAGACCATTTGGGGGGATTCACAGGCTCTCCCATGAACGGATTCCAGACAATTCCTAGGGTGGCTTTGGAATGGTGCCTTTTACAGACTGGGTCACTCATGTCTGAAGCCGCTCCCGCCCCTCAGTCACGCCTGTTAGCATGTGGTCCAGCCGCTCAGCACACACCTGTCTCTGTGGTTAAGGGGTCCCCCTGCCCCCCCTCTCCCATGTAATGCCAGCACCATCGGCCCCCAACAATTAGATGCTGGACGAGTGTGTGGCTCGGTAGGAGTTGCTGTGGCTGCCGGAGCACCTGGGCCCGGTCAGCGGAGGAGCCCTGGGTCCCACTGTGCCGTCATCGCCAGGCTGCCACATCCTGCCCATGTCCTGCCGGTGTCCCCGTCACCGCGCTCCCCCCCCCCCCCCCCCGGCCGCCCTGCAGACCGCTCAGCGAGGTCTCCCCTCCTCTTTCAGTTCTTCTCGTGCTTGGTGATGATCGCCTACGGGGTGAGCGCTTTCTTCAGCTTCCAGGCCTGGCGCGGCGTGGGCAGCAACGCGGCCACCAGTCAGATGGCCGGCGGCTACCCCTAAACCACCGGGGCTGAGGGCCGCAGCCGGGGCACCTGCCCAGAAGGGACTGCACGTGCTCCTGTCTGACCACCAGACGGGCTCACCCAGCGCTCCTTCCTAAGGAATCAGCATCCTTCCTGCGGGGGCTGGGGGGGGGAGAGCCAGCGGCCGGGCCGGCTTGTCCCTTATTCAGCAGCAGGTGCCGGGGACGCGGCTGCTTCTGCTCTGTCTAGAGGACTTCGCACCCGAGGCGGGCCGCCTTCTCCCGGCACTAAGCACACTAACCAGGACTCCAGACCCGAGGCCCCACCCGTGTAGATAAGCCTAACAAGCATGTATTTACCGTCCCGGGAGCGCTGCGCACGCTCATGGAACCATCTGGGTCCTTACAACAGACACAGCCCTCCCTCAGCCAGCCTGTCGCGGGGGGAGACTTTTCTGACAGCACGCTCTTCCTTCCATGTATTCACACTTACAGTTAAAGAGAGCGACTTTTAATTTTTTTTGTTAATCCTCCCCCCGAGGTTTTTCCCCATTGATTTTCTAGAGAGAGCGGAAGAGACAGGGAGAGAGAGAAACGTCGGTGTCAAACCCGTTCATTGGTCGCCTCCTGAACACGACCAGGGCCCGGGCCGGGGAGGAGCCTTCAGCCACGGTTCATGCCCTCGACCCGAATGGAATCCGGGACCCCTGATCCACAGGCTGACTATCCCCCGAGCCAAACCAGCTGGGACCGTTTATGGTTGTTTAGGGCAGAGTGGCTTCAAGCGACTCCCCATGACGCCAGCCTGCCTCAGAGTTTTCCCTGACCCCGCTGACCGGACACTCGGGACGTGGGGCAGGGCGTCGAGGCCGTGCCTGGTGAGATGTCACGTGCTTGGTGGTGACTGTTTTCATTTTTTTGTTTCGTTTGATTTTTTACAAAAATAAAAGACAGAAGGACTTGTCTGAGTTGGTTCTTGGAAAACACCTCCAATTTTACTGAAGGATACGAAAGCATTTAACAAGCGCCACGTCAGTACAGAAAGCACACAGCCTATCTACAGCTCATCCTTTAAAACCAGAACTGCCACGTGAAGTCAGTACAGATCATTGTTACTGAAAAAGAAATCTAAGGTGCACACGGGGAGCTGAGCTAACCAGCAGAACGCTGCCCTGGGGGGAAGACTGACAGGAAGGGGGCACTGCAGACCCTCCACTCCAACAGCACACTGACCACTGATTTACACAGAAGGGGTTCCGACAGCCTGCACTAACACCGCATGCGGGGGAGGGGGGACCCTGACCTACCTCAGCGCAGGCACACGTAAGCACACTCGCGGGGCCCCACAGAGCACCCGCGTCCGTGGCTCTAACAACTAAAAAGCATATAATACTTTGATCTTGAAGTGGGTAATCGTGGAACTTCCAAGATTATATCCACTAGGTGAGCCTGAGTAGTCATCTATAAAAAATAGTTTCTTTCAGAAATGCTTAAAAGAGAGTTCTGGAATCGGGGACGGCAGATGTGAGACTAGGAGTTGACAGACATGGAGCTTTTTGGTAAAGGACATCTCTCTCTGGGGGGACTGACAGCCCACACTCATGGTGATAGGAGCTCCAGAAGCTTCCAGTCCGGCAGGTGCTTGAGGAACACCCCCACACGCGTGCGGGGGAGCCCCCAGATGGAACGCTGGACGTGGATTTGTCCAGGGGGTCCGACTCCAGCCCCCGAGAGAGATGGCCACCGAGGGAGGAGGACTGGGGTTACAGACACAAGGGTTTTCTGAGGGAACGGGTCTCGGGAGGGTCATGCCATGTCCCCCCTCCGTCTATACTTGATGTTAAGGAAGAATTGTGGAACAGAGCTGGTCTCCCCAAGATCGATCCTTCCGCCGCCGATGGCTGGAGCTGACGCCTCCGGTGCTCCGGGCTGATGGTGAGCAGTCACTGCTGGAGGGGCCCTAGTGCCGCAGGTTGTTCTGGGAAGCCGGCAGAGAGGAGGATTTGCACAGGGAAGTCACCACGAGACCGCTGCTCAAGTCCAGGCTGCGGCCTTCTTTTTCCTGCACGGGAAAAGACAGCTTCGAGAGGCAAGGCGTAAGAACGGTCCTCCCTGGCTCAGATCCCGCCCGGGGAAGAGGGCGCCGGGGCGGGGGCGGGGGCGGGGGGATGAGTGTGGAGCACCAGGGACGCAGGGAGGGAGGGTGATTTGCACTTTGCTCGGTACTGGCCACGGTCAGTCTTAACCACGATGTGACTCCTCAGTCAGGATCCCAGGTCCCAGCTCAGACACCCACTAGGTGCCACTGGCCAGGCTCACGGGGGAGGGGGCTGGGAGGTGGTTTGTGTTAAGACAGTTCTAGAGCATTCTAAGCGGTTCCTTGGGGCTAACGGAACAGGTTAAGAGTGACTTATTAAAAACACAGAATTAAAAAAGGGAAAAAACCAAAACGGCGACTTACTGCTCTGTAGTCCAGAAACATTTCTTTAAAAGCCAAGAAATCGGTGAACGTGAGCAGCATGTCGAATATGTCCCCGGCCACCTCATCTTTGTGGTGCCTGCCAAAGGGGGGGCGGCTGTTTTCACCAATGAATGGGAAACTCTGTCTTCGAGGTTCCAGCCAAAGGTTTCGAGGCCCTCCTACCCGGGACCCAACCACCAAGCGCTCTCACACTGGAGAAAGAGGGTCTTTTTTTTCCAGACCAGAAGAGGAGGAGGAAGAGGGGGGTGAAAAAGGCAAAACCCAGAGTCAAGCTCAACTCACTGCAAGGTTGTGGTGAAGGCGGCCATGTTGAACCCGGGAATCCGCTCCAGCAGCTGTTCTTCAATGTACTTCTCCACCAAAGAGATCTAGGGGGGAAGGACCTTGTCAGACCTCAGGCCTGCTTTTCAGAAAGCCTGTCCTAAGAGCCGATCCTCTGTGTCAGGCCGTGTGGACACCAGAGACCAAGACGCCGCTCCCGGCCTGGCCTCTTGCCGGCCTGGCCCAGAGGAGGCGCTCAGGTCAGTACCCGGCAACAGCGCGCATGCCCTCAGAGTGGCAGGCTCCCCACCCCTGGCCGAAAGCGAGGAAGGAAGTAAGTGGCCTTTCTTCCTGGGCTGATGGAATCTGTGCAGAACATACACAGAACTTCTGGAGAGAGGCATCCGGGTCCTTAGAAGCCCAGGCCTGGCCTGAGGGAACCCGCACTGATTACCAAGCTGCTATGGTAAGAAAGAAAGGCTCTGGGGGCTCGAACCCTCTCTCAGCCGGAGGACAGCATTCCAGGAGGCCCTGACCTCGGCAGAGGGGGAATACCCAAAGGTCAAGAATGGACATTTGCTGAAACCGGTGTGGCTCAGTGGTAGAGCGTCGGTCTGCGGACTGAAAGGTCCCAGGTTCGATTCCGGTCAGGGGCATGTACATTGGTTGCGGGCACATTCCCCGGTGGGGGGTGTGCAAGAGGCAGCTGGTTGATGTTTCTCTCTCATCGACGTTTCTAGCTCTCTATCTCTCTCTCTTCCTCTCTGTAAAATATCAATAAAATATATTTTAAAAAAAAGAAAAAAGAATGGACATTCCTGGATTCTAGTCTTGGTTTTCATGTTCACCTGACAGTCGTACACACCTGGACGAGTAATAGGAAGAGAGTGTGTGAGAGCCAAAAGGTCCAAAGTATAGAAATGCATGGTGTGGTGATGGTAACTGAGAGCAGAATTATGATACATCCAAACAGCTTGTGAAAGAAAAGTGGATGGGATCATCAAATATTTGAAAAACAGCCCCCCAAACTGTGTGCGGGAAAGTGACAGGAGATGAGAAATACACCAGATTCTGACAAAATTTCTGGCAGGGTACAGTGGCAGATTAATTTAAAAGTCAAACAAATTTCAGCATCTTTTGATTCTAAATTCACCTTTTAATGAGACTCTGGTAAGAGAAATAGAAGTCCACTTACATATTCGTTAAAAATAGGCGTGTAGATGAGTTTGTTCTCTTCCGTGTCTTCAAATTCCTGGTAGTACTTGTCCATGAAATTTCTCTGTAATAACTGGAACTCGTCATCTGAACCACGATAAAAAAAACCAAATAAAACTATTATTTTTAAGTCAAACTAAAAACCATTCTGACTTATAAACAGGCAGGAGTTATATGTCAGAAGTGGTTTCTCAACGGTCAGTCTCCAGGAGAGAAAACTAAAGGTTTTTCAAGGAAGTATTAAACCCGGGTCTCTTGAGTCTGCAGGCTGACACTCTACGCACTTAGCCAAACTGGCTTTTTTTACTAGTACTTTTTAAATTGTAATTAAATATGCACAACAGCCCTAGCCAGTTTGTGATAAATAGTTTGGGCTTACAGAAGTTCATTTCCCCACAGGGCACAAGGTATCCATAAAAGGCAAAAGAATTCAAAGTATTCCTCAGTATCCCCCAAGCCCTCAGACCCACATGGATTGAGAGCTTAGTGGTGAAACATCTGTATTTACACTTAAGCGCGTGACCCTTTACCATGCCTACCTGGATATACAAACACTTACCGGTAAGTGATTTTTTTTCAGACTAACGAAGGGGGGGAGACACAGCTAGAAACACCAAGTAACAGCATTCTGTTCCTCATTCTCAGAAGACTTGAAGTCAATAGACAACATTTTCTCAAATTTTAAGTTTCTCTCTCCCACACATTTGTCTTAAACCTTTGGTGCCAATTCCTTAGTAGGAATTATGGATCCAAAATGAACCCACAAACAGGAAACGCCTTGTGTGATTCAGGCATGTGTGCTATAGCTATGGTATTACTTAGTATGAAATTATTAAAGGGAAAAACTAAAAAACTCAATTGCTCTTTGTCTCTGATTTGGAGTAGATCAATATTTCCTGAAGTTTTGCCAAGAGCCCGTAACTTCTAGGTGTCGGGTTTCCTGAAAAGTTCCTTCCTGAGGCCTGATTGGGTGGCTGTTTGCCTCTAGGACAAATCCCAGTAAGACTAATGCTACACTGTGTGCTACATTAGACATGACACACAGCTCGACGTCTTCTCTCTTAAAAATGAACTCTCCAAATTGACTTCGGTGTCCTTAAAAGCACGGGTTTAAGAAGTAAGAGCGCGGGCCACACTGGCAAGCCAGCTTACCCATGATGATGTCCTCCAAGTAGCCAACCACAGCGTCGAATTCTGCATCAGAGGCGGAAGAGCTGAAAGACACGCCTGGATTAGGTGCTGTTTCAAATGGTTTTTAAAAAATATATATATTTTATTGATATTTTACAGAGAGGAAGAGAGAGAGATAGAGAGCTAGAAATGTCGGTGAGAGAGAGAAACATCAACCAGCTGCCTCTTGCACACCCCCTACTGGGGATGTGCCCGCAACCAATGTACATGCCCTTGACCGGAATCGAACCTGGGACCTTTCAGTCCGAAGACCGACGCTCTACCACTGAGCCAAATCAGTTTCGGCCAAATAGTGTTTTTTTCTTTTTCAAATTGATTATGACCCTAACCGGTTTGGCTCAGTGGATAGAGAGCATCAACCTGCGGACTCAAGGGTCCCAGGTTCGATTCCGGTCAGGGGCATGTACCTTGGTTGGGAGCTCATCCCCAGTAGGGGGCGTGCAGGAGGCAGCTGGTCGATGTCTCTCTCTCATCCATGTTTCTAACTCTATCCTTCTCCCAACCTCTCTGTAGAAAATTAAATATATTTTATTTTATTTATTTAAAAAATATATTTTATTGATTTTTCACAAAGAAGAAGAGGGACAGATAGCTAGAAACATCGATGAGAGAGAATCACCGACCAGCTTCCCTCCACACCCACTGGGATGTGCCCACAACCAAGGCACATGCCCTTGATCGGAATCGAACTTGGGATCCCTCAGTCCACAGACCGATGCTCTATCCACTGAGCCAAACCGGTTTTGGCTATTGTTTTTATTTATTTTAAAAAATTGATTATGGCTGAGACCGGTGTGGCTCAGTGGATAGAGCGTTGGCCTGCGGACTGAAAGGTCCTGGGTTCGATTCCGGTCAAGGGCACATACCTTGGTTGCGGGCACATCCCCGGTGGGGAGTGTGCAGGAGGCAGCTGGTCGATGTTTCTCTCTCGTCGATGTTTCTAGCTCTCTATCCCTCTCCCTTCCCCTCTCTAAAAATTCAATAAAAAATATATATTTAAAAAAATATTGATTATGTACATTTTCAAGCATGCGCAAAAAAAAAAAAACACCCCAAAACAATGGGATAGCAAAATGAGCGTCCTATCACCCAGTTTCAACGATTAATTACTCACTCTAACCTAACAATTCCACAGAGAATAGAACCCACTGTGCGCATCTGGGACATCAAAAGCGAACAGCAGTGGCTCCACCTTTCAGAAAACACGAGGTGGCACGAAGAATTACAAAATGCGAAGGGGTCGCCCAGGACGTCCTTAATGAAGGCTCCCCCGCACGTCTTCCCTGGGGCCCCACGCACCGCCTTTGGCCGGCAGCCCGCACCTATCTGCTGGCTAACGGGACCTGGGGCCATCGCCCGGGGAGGGAGCAGGGAGACCCGGAGCCCGCCCTGGTGGTGGAGGGCCCTCGAACCCGGGGTCGGGCCTCGGCAGGTTGGAGGCGGAGGTGGGGGGACTGTGATGGGGGCGTTGGTCAACGCGTGACACCGGCCTGCCCTCCGGTCCTCCGGGCTCGAACCCAGGGCCGCACCGGCGACCGACCGGACCCCGGGAACGGGGGCGGAGCCCTGCCAGGTCCCCGCCCCGCCCCGCCCCGCCCGCCCCGCCGGGAGACCCGTGTCTAAGGGCCGAGGCCGAACCCGGGCGCCCGGGCGGGGTCACCTACGAAGACAGCACGAAGCTCTCCTCCTCTAGGGTGTCCATCGCCGCCGCCGCCGCCGCCGCATCCACCCCGCGCAGGCGAGCCGGCCCGTCCGCCTCCTCCCCGCGGCCCGCGCGCCGCCCGGGCCCAACCTCCGCTCCGCCCCGCGGGGCCCCAACCGGCATCGGGGAGGCCGCGCCGCCGGGGCCACGGTCGGTCCGGTCACGGCCTCCGCGCGAGCCTCAGCCTCAGCCCAGGCCGCCGCCGCCGCCGACGCCGGGGCTCAGCGGCGATTACCGGCCTCGGGGCGCCGCCGCGCGCCCGCCTCCCGTCGCCATGGCCACCGCCACCACTTCCGCTGCCTCGGAACCCGATAGCCAATCACAGGCGCGCGCTGCCCGACGCCAGGGGCGGGGCTAAGGGGAGGAGGAAGTGAGGGGAAAGGCTGGAGGGGGAGGGGAGCGGGGCCCCGTGTGCACCGAGGGCTCCCCGACCTGTTCTCTCTCTCTCTCTCTCTCTCTCTCTCTGTGCGGCGGCGGCGGAATCTCACGTCGCCCCCGTTTTATGGAATGCATCCAAGCCAAGTGCCTCAGTTCCCTCATCTGCAAATCACAAGACTTAAGGAGAAGATGAAGTAGCTTAAAGCGGAGCTTAAGAGCCTTATAAATAGCAAATCTCTTGGGAGGCAAGCCTTGGTTTTAGCATCAGATTATTTGCCCGATTTGCAAGGCAGCACCTCCCTCTCGTGGAAGGAAAGCCTCATCGCATGACGTGGATGTCATGTATGTCATGCACAATCTCATCATAAAAGATTCAGCAGTAAATGGTTTCTTAAGTCGATAGAGCTCCTTTGAACAACGCAATCAGAAAAAGGCCCTCCAACCAATGCTGCCAAAAAAGATTCCCTAGAGCAGGTTTCTCTCGACTGGACCACTTGGACGTCGTCTCTTCGGTTGCATTTATTCATCTTGGCCAAGTGTGTGGTGCACGGGTACAGGGATTTGTTATCAAGACCCTGGTATCTCAGAGGCACTAACTCCTCCGCGTAGCACCAAAGAGAGGCCAGGCATCCGGAAAGGTTTGTTGAATAACCGGGCCGAGCTTTGTTTAAGTCAAGCATTGGTCACACTAGCAAACTCAGCAAATTTCCTCATGGCCTACTTTCTCTATAAACCACTTATTTCTTTTGGACTAAATGAACTTGCCACCCCTTTCTTTAAAAAAAAAAAAATTTTGCTGAAACCAGTTTGGCTCAGTGGTAGAGCGTCGGCCTGCGGACTGAAGGGTCCTGGGTTCGATTCCGGTCAAGGGCATGTGTCTTGGTTGCGGGCACATCCCAGGTAGGGGTTGTGCAGAAGGCAGCTGGTCAATGTTTCTCTCTCATCGATGTTTCTGGCTCTCTGTCCCTCTCCCTTCCTCTCTGTAAAAAAATCAATAAAAGCCGAAATCGGTTTGGCTTAGTGGTAGAGCGTCGGTCCTGGTTGCGGGCACATCCCCAGTAGGGGTTGTGCAAGAGGCAGCTGGTCGATGTTTCTCTCTCATTGACATTTCTAGCTCTCTCTTCTCTCTCCCTTCCTCTCTGTAAAATATCAATAAAATATATATTTTTTAAAAAATCGACGCTCCACCACTGAGCCAAACTGGTTTCGGCAATAAAATATATTTTTTAAAAAAATTGATTTCAGGGAGGAAGGGAGAGAAACATTAATGATGACAGAATCCTCATTGATCAGCTACCTCCTGCACGCCTACTACTAGGGATAGAGCCTGAAACCATGACTCCTGGGTGATATAGGTCGAAGCTCAACCACTGAGCTACCCCAGCCAGGCCTGCTCACCCTTTCTACTACTAAATCATGTATGGGATCAGAGTGGAGGAGAAAACGATTTCGTCTGTTCTGGTCATCTAACACGGTTACAAAGCACCCAAAACTTAGTGGCTTAAAACAATTGTTTTGCCAAAACTGGTTTGGCTCAATGGATTGAGCGTCAGCCTGGGGACTGAAAGGTCCCGGGTTCGATTCCGGTCAAGGGCATGTACCTTGGTTGCGGGCACATCCCCAGTAGGAGGTGTGCAAGAGGCAGCTGATTGATGATTCTCTCTCATTGATGTCTCTAACTCTCTATCCCTCTCTCTTCCTCTCTGTAAGAAATCAATAAAATATATTTTAAAAACAATTGTTTTGCTCACTAATCTGCACTTTGGGCAGGACTTGGTAGGGACAGCTGGTCTCTGCTCCACTCCTCATCAGTCAGGGAGGTGGAATGGGCTAGCGGAGACTCCTCCCCGAAGCTCACTCACATGGCTGCAAACTCAGTGTTGGCTCTTGGCTGGGAGCTCCGTGTGGATGGTGGTTAAAGGATTGGGATGGAGGGATCTCAGTTCCTCTCTCTGTGTGTCTTCCCTTGGTTTTTCTCACATCACGATGGCTGGGTCCAAGAGCAAATATCTCAAGAGGAAGGAAGTGGAAGCTGCCAGTCACTTAAAGGCCTGGGACTAGGAATTTGGCACAGTACCACGTTCACTGAAGGATGTTGGTCAAGCAGACACCGAGCCCACCAAATCTGAGGGGACATAAATCTCATTTACAGATGGGAGGAATGCCATAAAGGAGGGGTGAGGTGAAGGGGAGTATGGGGGGTGTAAATGGTGATGAAAGGAGACCGGATTTGGGAAGAACACACAGTACAGTGTGCAGATGATGTGGGATTGTGCACCTGAAAACTGCATACTTTTGTTAACCAGTGTTAACCCCAAAAATCCAATAGAAGTGCATAAAAAAAGCGAAATACTTAAAAACTATGATTTAAAAGAAACACTCCAAACCTGGCTGGTTTGGCCCAGGGGACAGAGCGTTGGAATGTGGACTGAAGGGTCCCGGGTTCGATTCTGGTGAAGGGCATGTGCCCTGGTTTCGGGCTTGATCCCCACGAGGGGTTGTGCAGGAGGCAGCCAATCAATGATTCTCTCTCATCATTGATGTCTCTCTCTCTCTCTCTGAAATCAATAAAAATATATTCTAAAAGGAAAAAAAGAAACACACCATGGCGGGCGGTGTTGCTCAGTGGTTGAGTGTTGACCTATGGATCAGATGACGGTTGGTTTCTGGTCAGGCCATATGCCGGGTTGTGGGTTTGATCCCCAGCAAGGGGTGTGCAGGAGGCGGCCAATCAATGATTCTCATCACTGATGTTTCTATCTTCTCGCTCCTGCTCCCTTTCTCTCTGAATAAAAATATATGTAAAAAAAAAAAAGAAAAAAAAAAAGAAACACTCCATCATCTCGATCTTATAGATCAGGAAACTCAGGCTCGGAAGTACTTGCATACTTGTGGGAAGTGACATTATGGGGCTGGAATCTGAGAGGAGGCTCACTCCTGTTCCACCCATCATGCCCTATAGGGGGCCCCAACCCCCGACTTGTCAAACAATACTGGAAATCAGAACATGCTACTTGTCTGGGGGGAAAACCTGAATGGCGGTCTTTTTGTAGAAAAATACATTTACTTGAATATGTTAAATGTTTTCCATATTAAATCCTTTGATCGTGGGTAGTAATAATTTGAGTAGCAAAAAAAAAAGTACAATATTTAGAAGAGCGATCATAGTTGGATAGTTTGTTTTCATGGATACATATTGGAGATGGTTGAAATTCATGAAATGCCATTTTCTGCAAGTGAAATTGTTCCCGCCACTGAATCGCTGTTTCCTGGCATTCAGCTAATGGAATCACGACTTTACCTTGCTTTATCAGTATCATTTAAAAAAAATGGCAATTGGAAACTTTTTTTCCCCCGGCTGTCTGGAATCCTGGGCATATTTCCGGGAAATAAAAAATATATAAGTTACATGCGTGGCCTGGTGGCTCAGGTGGTTGGAGCGTTGTCCTGTGCACCGAAAGGTTGAGGGTTCAATACCCGTTTAGGATCCACGGGGAAGGCAACCCGTTGATGCTTCTCTCTCACATGGATGTCTCTTTCTAAAATCAATAAAACGTATCCTCCAGCAAGGGTAAAAAAAATCTAATGTAATGACTTGACAATACACAAGTAATAACATTTAAAAATATATACATTACATATTGTTCTCTCTGGTACAATGTATCACCAGTAAAAGCCTAGCTTTACACTTTCTTAAAATGCTTACAGGCCACAGAGTATAGATCCTTGTTTAACCTCTTCCACATAGCTTGGTAATTTTTTCTCTTCTAAGTGGGGCAAATGTCTTCCCTTTGAAGCAACTCCTAAATTACAACTTTGCTTCCATCCTGAATAATTTAATGCTGAAATCCTTGCTTTATGGTCTAGAACAGTGTTCCCCCAAAGTGTGGTACTCGTACCCCCAGTGGTACGGGAAGAGTTTGGTGGGGGTACGCGTTGCACCAGAATTTGGTGGGGATATGCACTGCACCATGCGTAGCTGCGCCTAATTCTACGTTCTCATGAGTCAAGACAGTCTTGTGAGGTGTGAGACGGTCTGGTGTGCAAATAAATGTTATTTATAACTTTTATTTATATTTTATTATGAATAATTTTATTTTTCGTTTATTATTATTTTGTGTATGTACCAAAAAAATAAAAAATAAATATATTGTGATTGTTATTAAAATACATCTATTTTTTTGTTGTTGACGAGGGGTATTAGTGTTACAAAAATTATAGAAGGGGTACACCTATGTCAAAAGTTTGGGAAACACTGGTCTAGAAGAATTAGAAAGGCAGCCCGGCTGGTGTTGCTCAGTGGTCTTCTCCCCACCACCAGATGTACGCAAGCTCCACGAACAGATCTGTTTTGTATGCAAAGTGCCCAGAATAAATATTTGCTGGATGGACAGTGATTAACCTTGCTTCTTAATTCTAATGCATGATTCTCTCCTACTGAGAGAACTTTAGGAGCAGGGACCAATGAAAGTTGTGAAATCTTAGTTTAAAAAAGGCAACAAATGTTTTATTTCTTCAATGCAAATTACTGTATCCACCACAAGCTAGAGAACATATATATATATATTTATATTTATATATATTTTTGGATTTATGGAAGACTAAAGACATGGGAAAAATCCAGCACCCCAACAAGTACGGCCAGGAAGGAAACCAGCACTGTGAGAGGACACTTTAATGAGCTACACACGAAAAAGGGTGGGGGAAGGAAGAAAAAAAAATGTGCATTGAGTGTAAGACACTGTAAAACTCAGAAGACACATTTACTATTCAAGTATAAACTCAGTAAGGACTTGGCATAAATTGAAAGGCAGCTGCTGAGGTACACCATTATAAAGTAAATTCTAGGAATTTACAATTCTACCTTCCAATTTTCTGGGAGAATAAAAACCAAACTCTTGAAGGTCTTCACCAGAGACCCTGAGAGGGAGTAACACTTTTGATGAAGATATAGTCAGCGACCCATGATTGAATTTACCATTCAAAACATGTGATTTATTTAAAACAACAGGAGTACGTGCTCTCAGACTGCCTTCTAAGAGTTTTTGAGACCGTTAGTTCAAGAGTTTCAAAGTATGCTACTTCCAAAAACAATACTGATTAAAAACAATTTTTTTTAAACCAAAAAACCTGATTTGATGGTACCTTAAAAATACCTTAAATACCAAATGTTCTCCAGTCAAACATTGCCATTAATTTAAGAATGCATCCTGCATTGTGAAAACACGTTTGCCTCACGAAACGTGGGTACGGAAGTTGGATAGAAACACCATGAGTGTGAAAATACCACCGATTTTCTGCAGTTAAAAAAAACTAGAATGTTCTTTGGAATCACTGAAATATAAAAAATTTGGGGTTTTTTTCTACAGTCTGTGCACCTTCTTTCAGGCTCTCCAAATTGCTCGTAGTATTTATTGACCTGTGTGGTTCTAGTTTTATAGATTCAAGTTTTATAGTGCAGCAGCCACACTAACACACCGCTCTCTCTGACCAACGGGACGTTACACTCAACCCAGAAATGTGGCCGTTCACTCCTCCACAACGACCTTCCGTCCAAATAAAACTTCAGAGTGTGAGACAAGACATCCTGTGTTAAACAAGCAAACGGACCCAACAGGGAGAAATCCGACGTGGTCCCAGCACTCGTCAGGGTGCCGCCCCCTCTGGTGTTCATGGCAGTACCACAGGCCTCCCGGGGTAGCATTCCGCTTTCCTTGGCCTTGAAAGGAATTTCTCAGGGCTGGCAAGTTGGGTTAGATTCTAAGAGAATTTTGTCTTTGACAAACTACCATTTTTTAGCATAAAATCTGGCCATGGCTATAAGTTTCAATGTGCGTACAACTGATTAGAGATGGGTTTTTTTTTCTTTTTCTTTTCCACATCGGCTGGAATTGAGTAGAAATGAGTCCGTGATGCCTCTTCCTGAGTGTCATGAAATATGAGAGATCTGTCTGACTCTGGACACTATTTCTTTCCGACACAATGGGCAGGTCTCCAGTTGCAAGGCACAATTCATGCACAGGTCACTGTGGAGAAAGGCATACACTGGTTAGGTCAACGCATCAAGAGGCCAGATTGACTGATGTGATAAAAAATGTTAACCATCTCGCTGAAACCGGTTTGGCTCAGTGGTAGAGCGTCGGTCTGCGGACTGAAAGGTCCCAGGTTCGATTCCGGTCAAGGGCATGTACCTTGGTTTCGGGCACATCCCTGGTGGGGGGTGTGCAGGAGGCAGCTGGTCGATGTTTCTCTCTCATCGACGTTTCTAGCTCTCTGTCTCTCTCCCTTCCTCTCTGTAAAATATCAATAAAAAATATTTAAAAAAATGTTAACCATCTTATTAACTGAAAGAGTAATAATTCATGGCTAATAAAATGAAATACATATATAAATAAATAACAAGTCTCCCTCTCATTTCCCCCTCTAACCTGTTTTGGATTTGTCTATTGAGGAAGCTGTGCTCATATTTAAGATAGCTGGTTCTAAGTTTTTAGATTTCGGCCTTTATTCATGAGCCCTTATTATGTGCAGAAATCACTGAGAGGGCCCAAGAGTACAGAGATGAATGAGTAAGACCACATCCTGGAGACAGCCATGCGCTACTTGCCCGATTGAGCCCCCAGTTAGCCCACTGTAACAGGCAAACGTGGTGAACAGCCATGAAACTGGCCACTCTACAAGCAACTCAAGGACACGACGGAACTCTGCCTAATGTAGCGTAGGAAACAGGAACTGATCACACGGGCCCTCTCACCTGTGTCCACATGGCTTCAGCTGTGTGTCTGCCACCTCATCGCAGCACAGGGAGCAGCAGTTCTCCCGGATACTCACTTGCTTCAGCAGAGCAAGGCGCCTGTGCCTGCGTGGGAAACAGCGTGTCAGAGGAGTGGGCCCGTGAGCGGTGAGGCCCCGGAAATGCTTTGAAAGTGCTTGGTGTGTGCTGGGAACGAAGGGGGGCTACACGGCAGACATGACCCGCGCAGGGCCACAGAGCAGGACTGACAGGCAGTGACTGACTATCCCAGGGGTGGGCAAACTTTTTGACTCGAGGGCCACTATGGGTTCTTAAACTGGACCGGAGGGCCGGGACAAAAGCAGCCTGACCATGCTGGCACTCTCATCTTGGGCTGCTGGGGAAGGAGCAGAGGGGGAGAGCAAGAGAACCCTCTGCTCTTTTGGCTCTGCGGGCTGGATAGAGTAGCTGAACAGGCCGGATCCGGCCCGAAGGCCATAGTTTGCCCACGGCTGGACTATCCACACAGGACGAGCTGATCTAAATCCCCCCCGGGCAGGCCACCGTAGGCAGTCACGTCCCAGGCCTATCGATTCCTCAGGAAATGGTTAACCTTTCCCTTCATTAGCCCTGCCCATGTTCTTAGGCATTTGGGATACCAGAGTTTGAAATGTTAGGAGTACTCTTCTTTTCTAACCCCTGGGTGGAGGACCTGCAACGCCTCAGAGTTATCTTGCTGCCCACGTCCAACCTGTAGCCACTGTAAACGTTACATGGTACCCATCCTGTACCCACCACCCCTGGGGCCCGCCCCTCCTCGCAGGTGGTCTTGGTGCATGTGCATGTGCGATGCTGTCTGAGTTTTATACCCAGCATCAGCCAGCTCAGAACAATGACTGCGAAGTGATCTTTCCTTCTGGGGTCTGCAACATTTTTAATAGCAGTAAAGTGATCCGTTGCCCAAATATTTGGTGGAGTTCTCCGGTGAAACCACCTGGGTCTGGTGCTTTCTGGGACCATAGCTCTTAGAATCTATCAATTAATTTTATAATAACTGTTTTGTTTCTCTCTCTTCTGGGATGTGTTTTGGTAATTTATATTTCCCAGGGAGCTGCCTTTTTACTCAGGTTTTCAAAAAAACACCTGAGTATGAAGCTTCACATTTGTAAGAAGCTGAAAAAAGCCTCTTAGAAACGGTTATAATTTCTCATGAGATACACGAGGCAGTCGGGAGCTGGCCTGTAGACTCCTTACCTTGGCAAAATGATTTTCTCTTCAGCTCTTAGGAAGGCGTAGTCGTTAAAAGTGCTAAATTTCATAGACGGCGGATATTTAAATGGTTTTGCTCCAAAATTGAACTCACACTGTTGATATGACATGAAACTAGCTGCGGCAAAAAATCCAGATCTGCAGAGAAAAGTAAGCAAGCGGTCAAGAAAATTCATAAGAACAATGCAACGCTACATGTGAAGTGGTTTTCAGAAGCTGGAATGAGCCACATCCTAGCGGAAAGGGGCAGATATCCTCCCCTTAGCTGCCTATGCCAAACTTTGAGGTAACTTTAGGTATGATCAAGTGGGTCCCCAATTACTTGAAATAAAATGATTTCCCATCACACCTGACTATGTAAATGGACAAAAAATTTTTTTTCCTGGAAAAAAGTACATTCTGGCCTGGCTGTGTGCTCAGTGGTTGAGCGTTGACCTATGAAGCAGGAGGTCAAGGTTAGATTCCAGGTCAGGACACATGCCCGGGTTGCAGGCTCGATCCCCAGTGGTGGGAATTCAGGAGTCAGTGGGTCACTGATTCTTATCATTGGTGTTTCTATCTCTCTCTCCCTCTACCTCTTTGAAATCAATAAAAATATATGAAAGAAAATAAATAAGATAAAAAAATTTTAAATGAGCTTTCTCAGAATAACTCTTAATTTTTTTTTTTTTAAAGTACGTTCTGTGCATGTCCTAAAGTTTTTGAATGGGAAAAGCTACTTACATAGTAGACGAAAAGACTTGCTTCTCAGGAGGCAGCTGGTTGCCATTTAAAAAGAAGATCATTTGCTTTTCATTCAAGTCTAACAGAAATCCTACCGTATCTCCTGCAGGATAAAGCAAAGCACTGTTAGGATGAGGGTGTATACCACTGGGATTCTACTAAGTGTCTCGGGGTTTTATATAGAAACTAGAGGCCTGTTGCACAAAATTCATGCACAGGGGTAGGTGGGGGTGTCCTTCAGCCCAGGTTGCACCCTCTTGCAATCCAGATTCCCTCAGGGGATGTCCGGCTGACAGTGTAGGCCCAATGCGGTTAGACACCCCTCTGGCAACCTGGAACCGCTGTATCATAATTGCTTGCTTGCTTGCCTGCTTACCTGATTGACCCTAACCACCTGTCTGCCTGCCTGATCACCCCTAACCACTTTGCCTGCCTAATTTCCCCTAACTGTCTGACTGCCTGCTTGACTGCCCCTAACCGCCTCTGCCTCTGCCCTCACTGCCTTGGCTTCATCAGGAAGGTTTTCTGGAAGGCTGTTCTGCTGTTTAGTCTAATTAACATATTACGCTTTTATTATTAGATTTTAGAGAGGAAGGGAGAGGGAGGGAGAGAAACATCAATGATGAGAGAGAATGATTGATTGGCTCCTTCCTGCACACTCCACATTGGGGATCCAGCCCGTAATCTGGGCATGTGCCCTGACTGGGAATTGAACCATGACCCCCTGGTTCATAGTTTGACGCTCATCATGAGTCACACCAGCTGGACAAGTTTTTGCTTTTTAATTTGTTAAAGGTGAACACATGAAATTATACAATGATGGTAAGAAAAATAGACACTCCCTGCTAGTGGAGGATAATCTGGTAATAGAGAGCAAAGTACTTACAAAATGAAATTCTTTATCGTTCCACTTTTAAGCATTTATCCTGAGAAAATCCTAAATGGTTCATATTTTTCTATAACAGTAATTTAAAAAGGTTCAAATGTAACTATCCAACCTTGAGGTACTGATTAATAAGTACAATTATGTAACATATTTACACCAAATTTTAAGTGTTTTTTAAAATATCTCTGGATGGTGGCATTACAAGGGATTTTTGTTTCATTTTACGTCCCTCCTCTATTTCCCAAAATTTGATAATAAACACATTACTTCAGTAATCCTTTGTAAAATTATTTTTAAAAAACCCACACAAATTACACAGTCTTTGTAGACTGTGCCTCTATCTTATGTTCTGTTAAATGAAGTTTTCTATTCCTTCTTTAAGAACCTGCAAGCAAAAAAAAAAAAAAAAAAAAGAAAAAGAACCTGCAAGCCATTCAAATGAAGGCCTATGTTTGATTTTTAAGGCTTTTTTCTTTCCTCCACTATCACTTTAGTTACTTAAGTGGCGCTGTCCCTGCATGGCAGGGGTCAATTTCCCACTCTCTTAGCATGCCTGAAAATTCAGCTTACATTTATAATGCAGGAAAGAGAGAGAGAGAGAGAAGGCTTGGACAAGGAGCTGGCTATATCCCCTATCTAGTTCCAATGCAGAAGCACCATCCCCTACCATCTGATGCTATGTCTTCAGAACCTGTGTGTGTGTGTGTGTGTGTGGTGTGTGTGTGTGTGTGTGAGGGTTGGGGTACAGCACCGGGAGGCCCCTGAGAATATCCCCCTCCAGGGCGTGGTACTCTGGCAGGGAAAGCCCGTTTTCACTGTGTTTAGCCCGGGGGTGAAAAGACTCAATAACCTCAGATCCTTCCGTCTAAGTGTTTAACAAACCACTGTGTGGCTCCGACTTCCTGCTTGAATCTTTCACTAATACATGTTTTCCTGGGGCCAGGGTCTTAGGTACTGCAGAGTGGATGGAACAAAACTGGGACGGGGTGGATAAGAGCATTCTGGTACTAAGACACATTCCTGCAAACATCCCAGAGCCATGACCCAGTTTCCGGAAGCCTGTGGCCCCTGCACCTCCTGAGGGTGCGTCTGGAGAAGGGAGGCTGAGCAGACGCTCTGAGGCCGGAAGTGCTCAGGCTGCCCCGAGAGGCTGCGCCCGAGGTGCCCAGCACGGTCCTCAGCCACCTGCTCCCTGAAAATACCCATTTAACTGGCATTACAATATCTACAATATCTTCAATATCTCCATAGCTGCTTTGATTCAAAACATATACCCAGGGAAGACTCTAGAATTCACATTAATCATAAGCTGATCATTTCCCACCAAATTAAGACTTTCATATTCTGAGATGTTTTTGCTGAAGGAAGGTTCCACCAGAGGCGAATTTACCAAGTGAGTACCTTTCCCATCCATGGCGGGGTTATGTAGGTGAACTAACCCTCTTCACCCTTAATATTCTCCCATTAGAACATTGTAAGGCCCACAGAATAGATGCTTCATAGTAAGCAAGGTCTGGGCCTAACGGATAACTTCACGATGGAGAGACAGGAGTACCTTCTTTCCAGCACGGGTGCAGGTGAGGCTTGCTTCTGGCATTGTACCAGATCAGCTGCCGGCAGCCGTCGTACGCACAGGAGTACTCATCGTCCCCGATGCCGTAGCCTTCCTGGAGGAGACAGGGCCCAGGAGGTCAGCAAGGCCGTGTGGCGGGAAAAGTGTGTTGTTGTGTTTTTAAATGTATTTGTATTGATTTCAGACAGGAAGGGAGACGGAAAGATAGAAACATCCATGCTGAGAGAGAACCACGGATGGGATGCCTCTTGCACGCCCCCTACTGGGGATGGAGCTCACAACCCGGGCACGTGCAAACCTATCCGAAAAGTAAAAATCCTCCTCCCATTCAGCCAAAAACTGCCGCCGCCGCGCCCACTGGCAGTCCTCGGGGTACTCACATGATTGAGAAATTTGCTGTCGCGGGTGGCCCAGCCGATCTGCATGACACCGGAAGTAATCACGGTTACTTCGTAGTACCACACGCCAGCGTCCACGCAAAAGGTGCAACGCACGCTCTCAAAAGAGGAGGCATCACAGCGAGCCTGGCAAAACAAAGAGCGAGACAGGCCCCCCTCAGTGCCTGAAGCCCACCAAAGACACCCACAGCTCAGGAGGCTGGGTTTTTCCTTCTGAAGGCTTCTGATGGACCACTGCCTCCTTCTCTGTGCGCCTCGGTGACAAGAAGCGCACAGCCGAGGGAAGCACACACCACGTCGCAGTTTTATTCCCAGGAGTTCTAGCAGGGCCGGAAGACCTCAGGGATGACCGCAGTAAGAGGTAGTGAAGGCTCCTGGCTTCGTTTTTAAATACCCACAGAGCTGCGCTCTCACAGTAGAACCTTTTACAAATGCATAAGCATTGCCTTAACCTGGACTTGGTATGATGGAGGAAGAAAAGGAGACGGAAGGGTATAGGATGCGGTTCCTAAAAGTAATGGAAATCAGAAAACCTCATCGAGCACTTGGCAATCCGGAAGATCAGAGAGCTGTCTGCAGCCATTCTCCGAACAGCTCTTCCATCTTGACATGCCCAGTGCCCGTGGTGCCAGCCTATATACATAAGCAGCTTTCTCATCAACTTTCCCAAGACCGGAAGCATTTCCAACACACAGGGGGGAGAGGAAGCACTAGCCCCAAGACACCTGGCTAGGAGGGATTAAAAAGAGGAAGGGCCTCTTTTAGAAACACTGGCCTTTGTACCTTTAGCTGGATAACATGGCAGAGATGAAAGACGGGCATGTTTAAACCAAACCGTCAATAAATATCCCAGGGCTTCCTACACGTGCTGCCCTGTGTGGGACCTAAAAGGGTAAATGGTACCCAGCACCCTCTCTCCTGTCACTTGGACCTCTAACCACTCTCTGAAATGAAGTACATTTCCGGCTCCTCTGCAGGAAATCGCTTTCGTCCAGAACCAGGGCATGAGAATGAAAGTACGACCCCCCCTCCGCCCCCCAGGAGTGCATGCAGCCGTACCTCCAGGCCGTGAGGCGAGATCTTCAGGTACTCGCTGACGTCATTGCTATTCAGCATGGCCCTGATGTTACTCAGGTCCACTTTCTCATAGGTCAGCTGCCTGCCTTCTTTCAAAACTGCAAAAGAGAAAGTGTCATGTTTTTGAGCCGCGCTGTGGAGGAGAGAAATAGCGCGATGGCCGTGCCATTCCCGGTCAGAGACGGAGGTGCTCGGAGGGGCAGGGCTCGGAGGGGGACCGACAGCCTTGCTTTGTGGCTACACTACCACATGACGCCGGGGGAGGCAGACCTGCTGGGATTATGCTCCTTCCTTACAGGGAAGCCTCAGAGATACGGGGGTTTCTGTTCCAGACATTGCAATAAAGCATTGCAATAAAGCAAGTCACGTGAATCTTCTGGTTTCCCAGTGCAATAAAAGGAGGCCTGCTGTATTTTATATGCAACAAAATCTGAGCTGTAGTTTTTCAGTCTTCTTTGCCTGGCAGAACACAGGCTGTGCGCTAAGCCAGGCCTAAATTATTGCGGTGGCAGCAGGGGTTACATGTCCAATTGTGCTCCCGCACAGTGCTCTCTGGGGTGGGAAGGGAGGAGCTACTGGTTAAATGGTTTTATTCTAGCAGCCCTTGGAGGAGGAGGAGAAGAGAAAACTCAGGAGCAACCCTGTTGTGTAGGTAAGACATGACTTGAGTTTTTGGTGTGTTTTTTTTAAACATATTTTTAAAATAATTTTTATTGATTTCAGAGAGGGAAAGGGAAAGATAGAAACATCAAGGATGAGAGAATCATCGATCGGTTGCCTCCTGCGCACCCCCTACTGGGGATCAAGCCTGCAACCTGGGCATGTGCCCTGACCAGGGTTCGGAATCGCACTGTGACCTCCTGGTTCATAGGTCATTGCTCAACCACGGAGCCGTGCCAGCTGGGCCATGAGTTGAATTTTGAGGAGTCAAGACGGGACAGAGAGATGAGGAAAGCGAGGAAATGCCTGGTGAGCGAATAGGCCCAGAGGTCGGAACGATGGGGACATGCCTGTAGGACAGCGGGAGACAGAGTGTGCTGGGAGGAGGGGATCGCGTGGTGCCATCTGGGTAACGGCCTTGCTGCAGCGGGAAACAGGGCAGCAGTAAAAGTGTCAGAAGGGAGAGTGCTGGAGCCAGAGCACTCCATACCATTCCTGTCTGAGCGGCCCCTAGAACATGTTTCTGCTAGAATATAGCCCACCTACAAGTAGAGGGACTGATAAGACTCATGCTCACTGTTACAAACTGAAGGCCAGTGATCCTATGTAAGAAATGGGTTTGGGCCCCAACTGGTTTGGCTCAGTGGACAGAGCATGGGCCTGCTGACTGCAAAGTCCCAGGTTCAATTCTGGTCAGGGGCACATGTCTGGCTTGCGGGCTCGATCCCTCCCGATAGGGGGCGCGCCAGAGGCAGCCAATCAATGATTCTCTCTCCTCACTGATGTTTCTCTCTTTCTCTCTCTCTTCCTCTCTGAAATCAATAAAAATGTGTTAAAAAATAAAAAAAAGTGGGTTTGGGAATGGAAACTTACAGAGATTGTCTAAGCTCCACTGGGCACAGAAACCAACTTGACGTTTCAGGTAATCGGGGTCGTGGGTCCAGGACTCCAAGGTGACGAGCCGTTTACTAATGCTGGATTCAGAGATAGTCAACTTATTTTCACCTGTTTGGGAAGACGTAAACCTTGAATGGACCGTGAAAGGGTAAGACGATTCGCTGGACGGATTAGTGGTGGGAAGGAGTGAGGAGAGGTAAAGAACGTGGAGACTAGAATAATGACAATAGCTCAAGAGCTCTGCTATTTTCTGGAAAGTGGCAACCTCATCGCTAACTTTTTTAGCTACAAAAAGTGGGTAAGCGTGGTCACCAAGTTTTGATTCTCGGGTGAGAACCTCTCGTCCCTGGTACATCTCACTGGCCTCGAGGTGTCTACACAGACAAAACCAGGATGTGTGCATGTTCCATGGGGTTCCAAGCATAAACTCATCCGGTAACGGAGAAAGGTCAGATTTTTAACAACCGATACGTAAGATCATTAGTGCAAGAAGTCACTATACCTACTTGTCTGTGCAAACTTTTCCAGTGCGATAAGAGCAAAAAGCATGACTGTGGGGTGAGACTGTAACTTCTGAAAGACAACAAAAGATAAAAAAACAAAAAACAAAAACATCATTTCCCTGCAGAGGCGGCAAGTTAACAACTTCCTCTTCTTACCCAATATGCGCTAGATTTTTGTTGGAGCAGTCAGCAAAGTTTTCCTCATTCCGGGCCTCTATTATCCCTATGCTAACACTATTAGTAATGAGGAACCAAGGTGGAGTCTCTTCGGGGCTTATGTTATTTTCTTGAGGTTACGGGGTTCACTTAGAGCTATGGAAATTTCAGAAGTGTCTGGCTAAATGCACTATGTTATCTTACTTAGTAGCACTTACATTAGGGCTTTATTAAATAAAATAGTACTGATTCTTACGTTCATTTAAGCAAGCCAAACAGAAACCTAGAATTGTAGCAAATAAATGACTTTTTATTCCGCACCCTAAAAGGAACAAGTCATCATTGCTGGGTTCTAAAATAATAACGGAATTAACAGCTAGTGGCTTAGTTTTCACTCTGTTCTCTGAGAGGAATGCCACCTGCTGATGACGGCTGGGAAAGCAAGCGAGTTCTTTCCGTTACAGTTCAGGTCACGCCCCATGAGCTCACCTATAAGAAAGGTCTATCTGCTTAGCCTCACATCTCACAGCCATGTTTTCACACAGCTACGCGGAGCTCTAGGTCATCCAACGAGTCCTCTCGCTTCCCTGGTGCCCAACGAGGCTCTGCAAAGCTCACAGAACCACCCTGCTCCCCTGTGGCAATCCTGCTCAGCATCCTGCTTCGTACCCGACGGTCTGGCTTTTGGGGCCCTAGGCCTCCCCTCTGGCTACTCAGTCTGTGTCCTCCTGTCTCTGCGCACCATCTTCCAAGCAGACACTTCTCTGTACTATGCCCGGGACACGGTCTGTGTCTCTGGGCTTTGCCAGCGTGTGCCGCTAGCCCAGAAACTCACTTTTTTTCCCTGTGCACCATCACCTCCTAACCTCCCCGTGTGGCTGGGAGGTCCCCTCCTCCTCAGGAAGCCTGTGGCCCAGGGCTCTCCTGCCGGCACCACCCCCAGCTCCCACCCCCTATCACTTGGAACTCAAAGCATGTGGTCTGAAGGAAGCCATTGTGCCCTTGATCATATCCTGCCCCAAAATGCAGGCTTCTGGTCTGGTCTGAGTAGTTTTGTTCCCTCAACTAACAGGACGCTTCTTGAGGGCAAAGAATTGGTATACAATTCCATGCCCCAGAGTGGTTCCCTAGCGTAACACTGAGTGTTTTAAGTCCACACCACGTAGTGCTAAAAGAGGTCTTTCCGATTTTGAAGGCTGATGCTCACTGCAAAAATAACGGAAAAATACAGACCAGTCAAGACTGTGCGGCCCAGCAGTGTGAGGTCTGACAGCAGAGGCACAGCAAACCACCAGCCTCCCCGACGCCTCAAATCCCCAGCGAGCTTTAGGAGCCTCAGTGAGTAGTAACAGCGGAGGGGACGGGGACTAGAGGTTTAGATACATCAGGAATCTGACCTGCAGGTTTCCTGGTTTGGAATGCCATGTGATTTTGTTTCCCTGGGGTCTGGGGGTGGGGGGTTCCCTACTACCATTTGCTAGACGCTAAGGACACACACAAAAAGTCAATCACAGCGCTATCTTGTGACTGCATTTAAAACCAGCCCAGCCCAGCTGTTTTCGCTTGTAATAAATTCCTATCCCACCCTCATTTTTTTTTTTTTAAGCATAGGAGGGAATAAACACTCAGGAAACACCTGCAAATAAAATTTATAGCATTTATAACCGATTCCATTCTCTGTGCCAATGGCTAAGCTGGCCACTTTAGAAAAACGCGCCATTCTAAATGGCTAAGAATAACCAGCTTTGATGTCTCACTTACCAGACACTGTAGCAAATATTCCAGTATTCCTGGGCTAAGTAAACCTATACTTGCAGGACCTAGATGGATACAACAAACACTGGGTATAATTAAATGGACCATGTTAGTTTTGAGCAGCAACTAGTGACAATACAATAGTTTTGGTAGAACTCGTAGCAAGCACTCTCTTAGCCTCCCGCTCTGAGGTAGGGACTAGTACTATCTCCAAATCATAGATGAGCAACCGAGCCCTCCCCCCAGTGCTGGAACCAGAAGCTCAGGGCCTTACCCCAGGCACCTGGGGAGCCTATGGCAGAGTAGGAACCAGCACCCATTATTCTGGTTTCTAATCCACTGCTCCTTCCACCACACATGACACAGTGAGCTAGTCCCCTGTACTTTAATGGTAACCTTCCTAAAATGGGTACCATTCATAAAAAAGTTAAATATCTGTTTCTCTCTCAGGAACTGCTCCCATTTAAAGTTCTTTTTCCTCTTCCCCCTGTTATATCTCTATCACCTAGATAAACTTTATAAAGTACGTGCACATATGTATGTTACATACATACGTATAGAATCTTTATGTTATACTAAGTTCAGCCTTTTCTCCTATTCTTAAATTTAAAGCAAGTACGTACCACTCGTTCTTTTAAATTTCTCTCTGAAAATCCTCAAAGCTTAATCAGATTGCATTTACCTCCATGGCCTTTGTGTAATTTTTTGTGTTTTTTTGTTTTGTTTTGTTTTGTTATCCCTGTCCCTCATTTTTGCGGATGGGGGGAGATTCTTCTTTCTGGTACCATTATAACTTATTAGCCCTGCGGTTCCATCTTCCCTTTACTGTCAAACAACTGAAGATCTTCTTGGTGGAGCTTCCCAGAGTTACCTGCTAGTTTCTCGGCCAAGCAGCCCAGGACAGCAGATGTGTTCCTGTGTTTGGCAGGATGACCTGAGTCCTGGCAGGCTACTTCTCCGTTTAAATTCAGAATTTCTGTCAATTTCTGGAGTGCATCCTAAAAACAAAAATGAACAAGTAGATTTGATAAATATACTACTTAGTTCTCTTCCCTGCCGCCCCCCCCCCCTCGCCCAAGATAATCCTCATAGGCAAAAGCTATAATCAGGTGTTAACTCAGAATAACCATAAAGAAATGATATAATATTTCCCAATATATCATTATTGATGGGAAATATTATTTGATTAACCTGAAAGTTGTCTCACATAAACTGCTAAATTCTATTCCATTCAACATATAATAGTCATACCAGATATATGCTATATATTCTCGAATCATGAAATCATTTGGGTAGATGAAATCTACCAGTGCCATTATATTTTATAACAACGGGGCCTAGTGATGTTGAAGTAAAAAGTTATTTAAAAAAAAATTTTTTTTTAAACAGGCAAGAATAAATCTCACCAGAGCTTCTGAGACAAATTAGGATAAAACCAAACCTCTTATAAGCCTAAGCAATAGTCAATTCATCAGTGACTTGGCCAAAGACTTTTCCCTTTTTTCCACATTGTTTTGCAATGTTGGGCCTTAAGGTCTGAGGTTTAAACAAATGAAAGATGCCAGAACCCAGCATTAAAAAAAAAAAAAAAGATTTCATAGAACACATGGACTAAGCCAATGAGAGTTTGAACTTTGGTCCTATGTAAGGGATAATCAAAATCATACAATCTTTAATGTTTGAATAAGAATCAAAAGTGCTTTCAGTATAACAGTTTTTTTCTTAATAGAAAATGTGTAAAATTTCTGGTACGAGGAAATTGCTTAAACATAAGAAAATCAGCTCAGCAACTGGTTCCTCTCTCCTAGTTTCCAAAGACTGTATTTTAGATTAAATGCCTCCATTTTAACATTTTTAAAATTTCAAACTAAAGCTTTATAGTGAGCCATTGATGAGAATGTAGCACGTCATTAGTTTATATAATGAAATTAATACCGAATAAAACAGATACCATAAAGAGGAAATGCATGACATCAAATATTCTTTGTGATCATTCATCATCAAAGCACAGATGACAGTTTCATAAAAGATAAGTATCAACTTACTTTAGTGGGCAATGGACATTCATCTAGTAACAATGTTATAACAGCTGGTCCCAATGGATCTTCCAATGGAATAACTCTAATTAAAGACTGGACAACGTCCAACCATCCTTCATCTAAGAGCAAATCGAGAAGATTACACGATGGAGCCGCTATTTTAAAAATGTGAAAATACATAACCTATGACCCAAGATGACTTCACATTAAAATAGAAACACTGTTGGCCTTCATCCTGCAACTTTTAAGCAGCTAACATCTGGCATGGACATAGTCATCAATTGCTAGTAATCATGGCAGAGTCAAAGAATCCAAATTTACAGGAGTCTGGTGATTTTTTTTTGGCAGCTTTATTTGGAGGAAATTCAAGCTAAGGTCCTGGGTTCTCAAAATATGATTACAAAGTTTTTGGCATTTTATTTATGACAGAGGAGTTAACCAAGAAGATTAAGTATCTGAAGTAGTTGGCTCTATTTTCAGAATTATACTTAGCAAATTGAGGGACAAAAATTATCCTTTCCATTTTAGAAGAGTTATGGTCAAAGATCCATCAATGCCAAAAAAATTTTCTGGTAATAATTTCTTTTCCTTTCCCCCCCCCCCCTCACATGAATTTTATTAAGGTATTATATGTATACATATCTTACCATTGCCCCCCCCCCACCTCCCATTCATGCCCTCCCTCCCCAGAGTTCTGTGTTCGTTGGTTGTATTCATGCATACCAGTCCTTCAGTTGTTCTCTTATCTCTCCCCAGGTCTCCTTCCCTTCCCTGCTGTCATTTGACAATTTGCTTGTTTTATGGTGACTATCTCAGGACCACCCGAATAGAATCCGCTCCTCGTTTGGCAGTCTGCTTGTTTTATGGTGGCTATCTCAGGACCACCCGAATAGAGTCCACTCCTCCTCTGGTTCTCACCGCCCCTCCCCCTGGGTACTACTGCTTCCCTAGGGACACACGGCTCACCCGGGGCACAGGGCCCCCTGGGACACACAGCTCGCCCGGGGCACACGGCCCCCTTCTGGTAATAATTTCAATGAGATAAAACTATTACTGAGATATACAGCTACATATTCAGGATGCAATATATATTTCTTACCCCGTGTCTAAGAAAATTTCCATATACTAAGGGATTTTTTTTCTTTGTCATACATTTCATAATCATCAATTCATTAGAAAGTATTTTTTAAAAATGTAAAAAATACCTGTTTCTGCCATTTCGTGCAACGTAATCATTGAATAGGGAGGTTCCTGATCACTGGAAAAAAAAAACATTCAAGGCATCAGACTTGAAGAAATGAGAAATGACAGCTCCAAGCAAAAGTTTACCCTCTACCTGGTGGGCGTGGCTCAGTGGTTGATCACTGACCTGTCAACCAGGAGGTTACTATTCCATTCCTGGTCAGGGCACATACCAGGTTTCTGGCTGGATCGGCATGCAGGAGGCAGTCCATGGATAATTCTCTCATCATTGATGTTTCTCTCTCTCTCCCTCTCCCTTTCTAAAATTATTAAAAACATTTTTTTTAAAAAAAGAATGACTTTAGCCGAAACTGGTTTCACTCAGTGGATAGAGCGTCAGCCTACGGACTGAAGGGTCCTGGGTTCGATTCCGGTCAAGGGCATGTACCTTGGTTGCAGGCATAACCCCAGTAGGGGGTGTGCAAGAGGCAGGTGATCGATGTCTTTCTCTCTCATCACTGATGTTTCTCTCTCTCTCCCTCTCCCTTTCTAAAATCATTAAAAAACATTTCTTTTTTAAAAAAAGATTGACTTTAAAAAATAAAAATAAAGTGTATTTGCTACAGCAACTCTCTCACTATATTGAGAACTGGCTCTTCTATCAGATCAACGTCACCCTTTCCTAAGCAACAAGGAGAACAATAAACACAGACCATTTTATAACTGCAGACACCCTTTTTGGTGTATTCTTATGAGGCCCGTTTATCTTTCATGTCTAGTTTTATAAGCCTTATAAACCTTATGGGTTATAAAATTCTTCTCCTTCAGTAGTTTCTAAAAAGCAAGCTATGTGACACTGTTTATAGAGTGTACGGACCTTGCTTTGCCATTATATTCTCTGACGTGGCACTTCACATTTGTTCTACACCCGCCTTAGTTTTCTATTCTCAGAAGAGTTGTAACTATAATTCAGCACAGCAGGTTTAAGGTGGTAGTTACCCGATTACTCAAATATATATACATCACTTGCCTCATGGGAGTGAATCATGTGCTTTATCAGCAAGTTCTCTTATAATTTGTAACATTTTCCTGAAGTTTTGAAATAAAGCTCCTACATTGCACCTGGCTGGTGGGGCTCAGTTGTTGAGCGTCAACCTGTGAACTTAGGAGGTGACGGTTCAATTCCGGGTCAGGGCACATGCCCGGATTGCAGGCTCAGTCCCCAGTGAGGGGCCTGCAGGAGGCAGCCGATGAGTGATTCTCTCTCATCCTTGATGTTTCTCTTTCTCTCTCCCTCTCCCTTCCTTTCTGAAATCAATAGAAGATATATATATATATATTTTTTAAATATATATTTTATTGATTTTACACAGAGAGGAATTGAGAGGGATAGAGAGTTAGAAATGTCGATGAGAGAGATACATCAACCAGCTGCCTCTTGCACATTCCCCACCAGGGATGTGCCCGCAACCAAGGTACATGCCCTTGACCGGAATCGAACCCGGGACCTTTTCAGTCCGCAGGCCGACGCTCTATCCACTGAGCCAAACCGGTCTCGGCTAGAAGATATATTTTTAATATATTTATTTTATTGATATTTTACAGAGAGGAAGGGAGAGAGATAGAGAGCTAGAAACGTTGATGAGAGAGAAACACCAACCAGTTGCCTCTTGTACACCCCCTACCGGGGATGTGCCCGCAACCAATGTACATGCCCTTGACCGGAATCGAACCCGGGACCTTTCAGTCCGCAGACCGACGCTCTATCCACTGAGCCAAACCGGTTTCAGCAGAAGATATATTTTTAAAAAATATGTTAAACTCTTACCTTGCCTCCAGAATCTCTGAGTCACTTTTTTAAATACATGGCAAAGTCTATTCTGTATTGGATTTTCCAACGGGCTTAAATAATAGCATTTTTATGGTTTACTTCCTTATTTGGGAGGGACAACTTTTCACTACAATTTTATGGTATGTTTTAAATTTCACCATGAAGAACTTTTATATGACAGCTTCTAGTCCCTTGCTTCAGTTTGGAGGATGTAAATGGCATAGATTTATTCAAAAGGTATTTCCTACAAATATATTAAGGTTACATTAAATTAATTCAGAACTACTGCAAAGGCAGGTTTTAAAGAACTTAGGAAGGTCTTTCTGAACTACTGTGGAGAATATATATAAGAAACACTTTTCCCCAGCCTACTCTATAGCAAATAAAAAGATGTGCAGAACAGCCTGGCCAACCTGTGAACCAGGAGGCCACAGTTCAATGCCTGGTCAGGGCATATGCCTAGGTTGTGGGCTCCATCCATAGTGTGGATTGAGGCAGCCAATAGATGATTCTCTCTCATCAATAACGTTTCATCTCTCTCTCCCTCTCCCTTCTTCTTTGAAATCAATAAAAATACATTAAAAAAATTTCTTTCTACGAGGGAAAACAAAAAACCCACCTCAACATAACATGTACAGGTACCCCGAAACCGGTTTGGCTCAGTGGTACAGCGTCGGTCTGCAGACTGAAAGGTCCCGGGTTCGATTCTGGCCAAGGGCATGGACCTTGGTTGCGGGCACATCCCCGGTAGGGGGTGTCCAAGAGGCAGCTGGTCAATGTTTCTCTCTCATTGACGTTTCTAGCTCTCTATCTCTCTCCCTTTCTCTCTGTAAAATATCAATAAAATATATTAAAAAAAAAAACATGTACAGGTATACTTTGCTTTACGCTATGATTTTTGAGGGACTAAATAAAATCATATTCTAAAGATGTAACTATCAAACTTTTTTTAATATATTTTTTATTGATTTTTTACAGAGAGGAATAGAGAGCTAGAAACATCGATGAGAGAGAGACATCAACCAGCTGCCTGCTGCACACCCCCTACTGGGGATCTGTCCACAACCAATGTACATGCCCTTGACCGCAATCGAACCTGGGACCTTTCAGTCCGCAACTGATGCTCTATCCACTGAGCCAAACTGGTTTCGGCATGACTATCAAATATTTAGACAACTAAATTTACTAGCAGAGCTTGAAGGAAAAACAAGTCAGATATAACTTATAAAAAGCATTATCATTATCCCATGACAATCCCTCTAAGAAAGGCATTATTCCCCTTTTAAATATGAGGAACCTCGCTGAAACCGGTTTGGCTCAGTGGATAGAGCATCAGCCTGCTGACTGACAGGTCCCAGGTTCGATTCCGGTCAAGGGCATGTACCTTGGTTGCGGGCACATCCCCGGTGGGGAGTGTGCAGGAGGCAGCTGATCGATGTGTCTTTCTCATGGATGTTTCTAGCTCTCTATCCCTCTCCTTTCCTCTCTGTGAAAAATCAATATAATATATTAAATAAAAAAATAAATAAAGATGAGGAACCTGAGGCTTAGAGAAGTCCCTTACCAGCGCCATGTAGCTAGTGAAGGGGCTGGGTTAGAACTGAATCTTGGTCCATCATGGTTCATCAAAAGTTCGAAAATTTTTGCTCCTAACTACTGAACTGTGTGATTCAGTTCAAAGATGTTTTCAGTCTGAACAATGCCCTTGGATTTCACCATTATTCAATCTGGGATGTCGTATTTAAGAGTTAGATAAAGCAGAGAGAAACAAGATAGGTACAGGTGTGCCCTGCATTTCAACTTACACTTTTCCCAAATGGATCTAAGAGGTCAAACAGGGAGATTAAAAGAGAGAGCAGGATGAAAACTCCTTGATCTATGCTCTTATGTTGCCAACACAAATTGTGTGCGGCCATGCTCTGAATTTCTGGTCAGAGGAGTAGTCAGGATAAAAGTGAGTCTTCGTGAAACTGTTTCCTAGTGTAGCCTGCAATACAAACTCACTTCATATTTACTATATTCCCTATAAAGATAATAGATTTAATTAGTGTTTTCTGCTATAGAAATATTTAGACAGCCCTAGTCAGACTGAATACTTGGATTCAGTGGATAGAGTGTTGGCCTGAGGACTGAAGCGTCCCTGGTTTGATTCTGGTCAAGGCTCATACCTCGGTTGCAGGCTCCATCCCAGGCCCCGGTCAATTGACGTATTTCTCTCACATCGATGTTTCTCTCTCTCTCTTCTGTCTCTCCCCCTCCCTTCCACTATCTCTAAAAATCAGTAGAGCCGAAACCGGTTTGGCTCAGTGGATAGAGTGTCGGCCTGCGGACTGAAAGGTCCCGGGTTCGATTCTGGTCAGGGGCATGTACCTTGGTTGCTGGCACATCCCCGGTGGGGGGTGTGCAGGAGGCAGCTGATCGATGCTTCTCTCTCATCGATGTTTCTAACTCTCTATCCCTCTCCCCTCCTCTCTGTAAGAAATCAATAAAATATATTTTTAAAAATCAGTGGGAAAATATCCTTGGGTGAGGATTGACAAAAAAGAAAAAAGGAAATATTTAGACATTTCCATTGGGAGTAGATGTTAGTAAGTAAAAACACCCAACTGGCCGAAACCAGTTTGGCTCAGCGGTAGAGCGTCAGTCTGCGGACTGAAAGGTCCCAGGTTCGAGTCCG
Organism: Vespertilio murinus; assembly: GCA_963924515.1. NCBI lineage: Eukaryota > Metazoa > Chordata > Mammalia > Chiroptera > Vespertilionidae > Vespertilio > Vespertilio murinus. The sequence goes on along the minus strand of OZ004716.1, from coordinate 5,437,979 downwards.
GCCAAGGGCATGTACATTGGTTGCAGGCGCATCCCCAGTAGGGGGTGTGCAAGAGGCAGCTGGTCGATGTTTCTCTCTCATCGACGTTTCTAGCTCTCTATCTCTCTCCCTTCCTCTCTGTAAAATATCAATAAAAAATGTTAAAAAAATAAAAAATAAATAAAAACACCCAACTGTAAAATATACTCTGCCACCAGAGGAGAAATAAAATATTCTCCCTTGCTCTATGGGCTCAAGGCTTGGCGAACACATCCTGCGAACCCAGGCGTCCAAGAGTTACGGTTCCTGGCAGAGCACTTTTCATTGCACAGAGGGCAGGCGCCTGCGTCTCCGATACTTACTTATCTACAAGAGTCCGTATGACTGCCAGTGTGTCCAGCACTAACCCATCTACGTTCTGTTTCTTTCTCCGAGGCTCGTGTGGTCCTCGGCCCCTCCTCGGTGGCCGAACAGGATCCCGGGGTTGGTTCCTTATGTCAATAGCGGGGACTGCATGGTTCTCGGCCTGGTGCTGCTGGGTGTCAACGCTGTCTTCTGCTCCGCTGTCCTCTCGGCAGATGCAGGAGTTCCCCATGGCAGCGGCGGCGCCTGCACTCCCCAGGAAGTGGGCTATGTGTTCCTCGAGAGTCAAGAGCAGACCCTGGCCGAGGCTTCTGCTTGCTAAGAACACGGCCCAACCAAAGACAATCATTTAGATAGTTTTCAGTTTCCCAAGTATTGTTTTCATAATCCAGGGTCGAGACACTTGCATCCTATCTGTTTTTAACAGTTGAATGCTGAAGAAAGGTGAGGAGTTGATCTCCAACATTCTCAATGACAGGAACCCTGGTCATCCAGCAGCAGGGCTAAAAGAAAAAAGAAAATCAAAAAAGGAAAATGAACCAAAGGTTTGTGGCTATTCGATGACTCAAACTTTTCTAGTTTGAGTTCATAGACAGTGGGATGACAATGGAGGATGGTCTTCGGTTATTTTTATATGTTTCTGACTCAAAGAGGTATCTCTGCATGAGAGAATTAACAATCAATAATTTTTATCATCCTATATTATAAAAAGCCTGTGGTTGTGATGCCTCACGCGGAAACAACCAATCAGCGAGAGGCTGCATGCGAGTGCAAGCCTGCTAGCGGTCTCAACCTGTGGGTCGTGAGCTGCAGAGCCTAAGACCATTGGAAAACACAGATATTTACATTACGATTCACAACAGTAGCAAAATCACAGTTATGAAATAGCAAGGAAAATAATTTTATGGTTGGGGGGCTCACCTCAACATGAGGAACTGTATTAAAGGGTCGTGGCACTAGAAAGGTTGAGAGCCACTGGGTTAGGGTGTCAAGGTGGGGCGGAGGGCAGGTGGGCGGGGTGTACGCTGGTGGGCAGGGCCATGTGATTTTGTGCACCGGGGCACTAGTTACATTATAAAATCGATTGCTAAACCATATCCTTGTAAACCACTGGAGTTACCATTGATTTTTTTTTTTTAAGTATGTGCGGGTCTATATACAGAACTACATTAGAAAAATCTGTATAGTTGTTCAAGGGTTCCTTTCTTGGATAAAAAATGAATTGCCTACTTTCTTACTTTACATGTATGAGAAAATTTAATGTTTTAAATAAAATATCTAATTACAGAGGTTTGTTGTTAAAAAAGTGTGATAAAATTGTGATATCAAGAAGAATAAAAGGAGAGGGCGTCCCACTTAAGTTACCCAAACTACAATGGTTTCCCACAGAAGCTCTCTTGAGAATTTACAGAAATCATACAAGTAGTTACAAAGTTTTTGTTATCTAAGCCAGATTCAGTGTGGAGAAAGCCAGATGCAACAAGGTTGCATTTTCACAATGATCAGTTTGTCGTACAACATAGCTGCTACAAAGTCAAGAATAAGAATCACCATTTGTTTTTGAAAACACTGACCAAGCACGTTGGGTCAGGCACCATGCTGGCACTGGGAGAACAAGGCATGGTCCCTGTCCTCCAGAAATTCATGGATGGCCGAAACAGGTTTGGCTCAGTGGATAGAGCATCAGCCTGCGGACTCGAAGGTCCCAGGTTCGATTCCGGTCAAGGGCATGTACCTTGGTTGCGGGCACATCCCCAGTGGGGGGTGTGCAGGAGGCAGCTGATTGGTGATTCTCTCTCATCAATGTTTCTAACTATCTCTCTCTCTTCCTCTCTGTAAAAAAATCAATAAAATATATATTTTTTAAAAATTTAGGGAGGGCCATTCTCATCCCACACAGTACATCACTGAAAACATAATGATAGAACTAGCTCTTCATTAACCTGAAAATCTGGTTAGGTCTAGAAAGAAAGATTTAGAAGCAGGAGACTGACATGGGGCTGATGGCAAAAAGTAAAAAATCATGCCGAGACCTGGAAAGTAAGACCCATTAAGACTCAAATGGACACAGAAAGAACAAAATATTTACTTACTTACAATGATTAAGTCATCTGATATTGAGTAATGGCTCAGGAATAAATATAAATGAGATGTATACTCTGGTGGGATTAGAAGAGAAAAATTACTTCCATTATTTGAACAGATTTGCAACAAATCATTTTAAACGTGTGTCCAGTTTAATTATCGCTCATAAATGTGGGTGGGACTTGAAGAAAGAGATAAGATAGAGATAGAAAGTTTGTGTGTACTAGGTGTATTGGTTAATAATGCAGATTTTTTCTCCCCAATAGATGGAGTTACACATATGTTGATATATATGAGATTTGATATGTATGCTATTTTGTTGTATTGCTCCTTCAGATGACCACTTGTTTTGATCGATGGCACAAGCACTTTCTGAGCAGCACTTCAAAAAAAAATGTAGGAAGTGGAAAATTGGGTCTCTGAATGGTCTCCCTCAAAACAAGAAAAGTTCTATTGGGACGATATCCACAAATAACTTGAAAGATGGGGGAAATGTAAGGAAGCAATGGACATTACTTTGAATAAAATACTTTTGATGTTTCTCCTGAAATTATTATGTTTTCTTTGATTACAAAATCTGCATTATTACGGTTAATAATGCAATTAACTACTAACTGGTTAATAATGCAGACTAGTTATTAACCGTTTAATAATGCAGATTAACAATTAACCAGTTTAAATTCAGATTAATCATTAACGGGTTACTAGTGCAGATTAACTATCAACCGGTTAATAATGCGGATTTTGTAATCCAAAGAAAATGCTCAACCCTTGTAAAGCTATTCAGAATAAGTAAGACGAAAGTGTCGGGAGTGCTTGTGAGGAAAGCAGTGAGTTAAAAAGTGGTTGGATCACAAGTTTTTAAATTTTGTTCTATCCAAAACTTTTTCGCTAATGCTTACATATTAGTGAACTGAATGCATAATAATTAATCTATGCAGCTCTCCATTTAGTATAGTCACAAAGTAAATGGAAGATATCCAATACATACAAACAAGGCATTTTTCAAAATGACTAAATTTGGAGGTGAGAGGACAAAAACTGTGTTTTGGGTTTTTGTGGTTATTTTTGGTCTATTTCTAAAGTGAACTCAAGTGTAGCTTGGGTCAATTTCTTCTAAGTCACTTTCCTTATTTGACTCAGAAAATGATGTCAACTACAAAATTTGTCAGAGAAGAAAAATAAGTAAAAAAAAAAAAAGTTTTCAAATATGTCAAAACCAAAGCCTTTCTTTTTGTGAGAAGTGGCTGTAAAGACCCGGTGGAAAGAAGAGATGAAACAGGTAGGAGAGGCGGTGAGGCATTTCAAAGGCAAGGCTATAAAACACACAAGGAAAAAATATGAGCTCCTGTCTTTTGAAATGCTCTGAAATGAGCATATCCAGAGTGCTTTTGAAGTGACGGCCAGAGGCAGGGCACATAAATTAGCAGGGTGCATGATCTTTCAGATTTATGCGGCACCCAGAAGCCTATAGCTCTTCCTCTGGAAAAGGCTGTCACTCCCGATACTTTTCTCAGAGAACAAACTGCGAATAAAAACTTCAGGCAAAAAGCCCGGGTCGAGGAGTTAAACAATTACTCTTTAGGGAGGCTTTATCTCATTCCAAAAGCATCATGTGCACCATTGTTTTAAGACGGTAACACTCGGCCTCAGAGCTGGTACAGGATGCCAGAGGCCCCGACCGCTCAGGGGAGGGCTCTGCAGTCAGACTGGGCACAGGGCCCGCCTGCAATGTTGACAACTAAGCATCTAATGACCCTGACTGGAGACACGCTTTTCAAACAGGGAGAGAGTAGTAGTTCTTATAGCTCACAGAGCTGCTGCGAGGTTTAAATCAAACAGTGCTTGTAAACCGAATGGCACAGTGCCTGTGCTTAAAGGATCCTCAATGCAAGGTGTTCTTAGAGAAGGAGACCTCGCTGGTCCGAGGTAACAAAATCATCCGGGAGGCGGGACTCTGGAGTAAGATTTGACCTAAGACGCGGAGATGACTAAACAGTTTATTTTTTTCTAGAACTCATCTACCTTGTACTGAAATAACCTTCACTTAGCTCTACTTCTAGACTGCACCTGGAAGGGGGTGCAGCTTAATCATCCCAAAGGTGAGGAGCATTCAAAGCCCTTAGGTACTACTTTTGCTAATTCCTGGTTCCATTCCAAATAGCCAGAGTCGGGATTTCTAGGATGTGGTCCAAGCAAGTGCTTTCTTCAAAGCTCCCCTGGTGATGCCCGGCCGGTGTAGCTCACCTGATGAACATGGAACCAAGAGGCCGCCAGTTCGATTCCCGGGCAGAGCACAAGCCCGGGTTGTGGGCTGGATCCCCCCCCCCGGGGGGGGGGGAGGGGGGGCGGGGAGCGGGGGGGGGGGCGTGCATGTGGCGGCCAATAGATGATGTTTCTATCTCTTTCCCTCTCCCTTCCTTTCTCTCTAAAAAAGAAATCAATAAAAACATATTTTAAAAAAAGACAAAAACCTCCCCAGGTGATTCTGTTGGGACCAGGTCTGGAAATCACTGCATATAGAATCTAACAAAGAACCGACACGGCAGGCAGGACCTACTACTGACTGATGAAGGGACAAACTGAAACACGAACGGGTGACTCTTCTGGGTTCAAGAAAGTTAACCTTCTTCCCAGGAAAATGAATTGTGACTATCTTTGGGGTGGTCAGCCCAAATACCCGCTAGACCACAGTTACATCCATTAGTCATTATGTACAATGCCTATCAACACAATGAATACAACAGCTCCCCGTATTTCTCACCAGATCTACCCTATGGAGCATCATAATGAACCCAGTCCTAGATGGTACCTTGCTCTTGGGTAATGTCATCTAAGGGTCGACAGAGTGAATGGAAAAAAAAAATGAAAAAAAAGAATAAGACTAGAGATTATGTAAACCTGTAATGCCTAGACCCTTCACCTTAACTGTGAAGACTACTTAGCATTAGATGGGCAGTCAAGTCCATTTGAGACCGAAGACAAGCTGGCCACAAACTTTAAACATACACAACTATTAAATCTGAGGCCATGGCAATCATCACCGGATATGGCAATTATCGATTATATCAATGATGATGATACCACTGGATGCCAACTTCTCACCATCTAAATGGTAATGCTTTTAAAATCATTATATTGTTCATAGCAATTTTTCTGCAAGAGCAGAGTTATAATCAAGCATTTCCTTTGTGAATCTATGTCTCTGAAGAGTAGTATTAACTTTTATTTCTTCTATTTTTTAATTGATTTTAGAGAGAGACATGTTGATATGAAACTGATCAGCTGCCCTCCCCCCACCCACATGCCCTGACCAGGATTAAGTGCGCAGCCTGGTGTATGTCTTGACAGGGAATGGAATTTGCCACCTTCTAGTGTATGGGTTGACGCTCCAACCAATGGAACCACACCAGCCAGGACTGACTTTTTTAAGACGAAAGTAAAGACTATTCCTTCCCCTTCTGTGTTATTTATGACTTATTAGACTTTTATATTTTATAAAGCTGCTCTAAGAGGGAAAAGAAAAATCCAACTTGGGTTCTCGGTAAGTTTTGTGTTAAAGCAATGAGGTCTGGTACTCAAAACACAGATCTCTACCATCATAAACACCTCACCACAAGAGACATCTGGCCAACTGGCCTACTCCTAACAAATGGTCCAGGAATCAATGATTCAGCTCTTCAAATATTTGCTTACATTCGATCAGAATACAGCTCAGTGACATTAAGGAAGAACACTTTCTTTTCTTTGAAAATAAGACTTCAGGGTTATGTTGCCAAGAAAGAAGAGGCTGGTTAAATAAATGACCACTGGGATAAAAACCAAACTGTGGGCATGAAATGACCTCATCATTCCCAAATAGTGTTGCAGGATGCAGTGTTTTTTCCCCCCAATCCATTTCTCACCAGTCAGGGCTAAATCACAGAGCATAAAAAGTAACAATATGTAATGCACTGGAAGTGTTCATGATTTTCTCCCATTAGAAAATGTTTTGGGTGTTTTCCTAAGACAGTATTAAAAGTGATAGTTCTTTACTTTATGCATGTTTATTAGCCCCCACTTTTATTATGAAAAGTTTCATACACAGAGCAAAGTTGAATTTTACAGTGAACGCCTACATACCCACCAGCTGGATTTTACCATTAACATTTAACTATACTTGCTTTATCACATATCTATCTAACCTGGGCATGTGCCCTGACTGGGAATTGAACCGTGACCTCCTGGTTCATAGGCAGACGTGTTGTGGGCTTGATCCCCAGTAGGGGATGTGTAGGAGGCAGCCGATCAATGATTCTTTCTCATTAAAAAAAAAAAAAAAAAAAGAATTAATTATAGAATAGTATGATATGAAACAGTACAAAAGAGAAAAGACAAATCCTTTCAGCATTCAAAAAATGTATTAAAAGTTAAAATTTAGAGCTGGGACAGATTAAGAAATTCCCAGAAGCAAATAATAGTTTTTAAAAAAGCCGAAACCGGTTTGGCTCAGTGGATAGAGCATCAGCCTGTGGACTGAAAGGTCCCAGGTTTGATTCCGGTCAAGGGCATGTACCTTGGTTGAGGCCACATCCCCAGTAGGGGGTGTGCAAGAGGCACCTGACCAATGATTCTCTCTCATGGATGTTTCTAACTCTCTATCCCTCTCTCTTCCTCTCTGTAAAAAAAAAAAAAAATAAAAATAAAAATCAATAAAATGTATTTTAAAAAATAGTTTAAAAAAAAAAAAAGAAAGAAAGAAAGAAAGAAAAAAGGAGAAGTAAATAATCCCTGCCAGGTCTCAACACTGAAAATTTTGCCTTGGACCCAAAAAGGAAACACTACAGAGGAACTGAGGTAAGTGCTAATGATGGCTGCAGCACAAAGGAGAAAAACATAACACTCTCCTGTTCCCCCAAGAGACAAAATAATAGGAAATCATACAGATGTGTTATTTGAACAGGTGACTCACAAGATGAAGGTTAGGGTTCTTCTAGCACAGAAAACTCTTCACTATTAAGAGAAGCAAACAGAGGGTCTAAACAGCATGGGCAGCAACACTCTCCTCAATGAAATCTACTTAAAATGGGGTCTCAAACACTCAGCTGGACTCCCAGAAGCGAAAAGGTATTCGATAGCCACATTAAGTGAATTTATTCTATAATTTGTAAAAGTAGAGAATGCTTCCAAAATACTTATCACTTTAAAAAACGAAACATATTCAATCAATATGATTATAAGGCTTACATGCCAGGCACTGAGCAGAGATGGGGGGGAAAAAAGGTCCCTCAAGCTCTTGGCAAAGAGCCGGACAGCAATCGACAACAACGGAGCGCCCGACCCAGAACGTAGCACACGCCCGAGGAGCCTCCAGGGAAGCGTCGTTGGGTTCACCGGGAGCAGGCCTCCCGTTCCTCCATTTTTCCGGTGGAAAAGGAACGTAGGAACATCAGGCATTTCTGGCCAAGCAAGTTTTTAGGTGACTATGTATGAGCATGAGCGAAAGGGGTATGGAGGATTCATATGTGCATTGCCACACATTCATGTCTTGAATTGTAAGCCAAAAATTGTTGGGACAAATATCCTGACCGCAGCGAGAGGGAAACCAAATGCCCATCAATTACACTGATAACGAAGCTAATAGTAGTCCTTTAAAAAAAAAAAAAAAATATATATATATATATATATATATATATATATTGATTTTTTCACAGAGAGGAAGAGAGAGGGATAGAGAGTTAGAAACATCGATGAGAGAGAAACATCGACCAGCTGCCTCTTGCACACCCCCCACTGGGGATGTGCCCACAACCAATGTACATGCCCTTGACCGGAATCGAACCCGGGACCTTTCAGTCCACAGGCCGACACTCTATCCCCTGAGCCAAACTGGTTTCGGCAGCTAATAGTAGTTCTGATGAAAAACAAAACCAACAGAAACCCCAAGAGGAAGCGCATTCCGATGACCGAAGGGCAGGACACGCAAGCAGCTTTGCGTTGGCGCCAAGGCTCCCCGGCCAGGCTTCCTGGGAGAAAAGGGTGTCAGCCAACAGTGAGCTCCGGCGTGCTGGTTTGGGTTTACGGATAGCATGTTTTAGCAGCCCTTCATGACTCACGTGGCAGCTTATGAATAAGTAGCCCTTAGGCATGGGTAAGCATGAATAGCTATGAGGCAACGAGGATCGGAAAAAGGGAGCAGCTCTTTCCACTAGGAGGGTGGGGCAGGGTGGGAGCCAGACTTTGGGAACCAAGGCGCAAGGGATCACGGGAGAGAAAGCGTGATTCTCCAGAAGGCAGAAGGGGCGAGAATAAGCTAACTCTGCAACACGGAACTATGAGGTAATAATAAACTGGCCGAGTAAGGCGTTTCAAACCTTCTATTTGATGTGCATAGGACCCGTGAAATTATGCCTGGAAACTATAATTTCAAGCGATAAGAAAGCTATGAGCAGGGTTCATTCCTTAACAAATGTAAGGAGTGCATCAAGTTCTTTGCTATCTTAAATGCATTCTTAGTTTTCAGAAGCTCAGGGAGGGAGAAAGGGGAGTACCCCCCGAGAGGCCCCCACTGTGTATAAGATGGACCTTACCTCATCTAGCCCGGTATGTGTCACAGTTAGCCACAGTTAAACATGCTCTTACATATTTAACCAGCAAGCGAGCATTTCCTTTTGGAACGGACACTGAGCGTGAAGTATAACAATTATGTGCTTTTTTCCCCCCCTAACCATAAAGATTGGCACGCTATTTCCAAAGCTGACTTACTGGATGGATAGACCAAAGGGAAAATACTCTTTCTTTTTCACTGCTAAAACTTGTAAGTCTCCTAAAGGCTCTGGCCCAAGTTTTGGCATTCACTACTTCCTGACTATTCTGTTTTTCAATTTTCTCATTTGAATAGGAGGGGTGGAAGTGAGGGGGGAAGAAGGTGAGGTGCGGACTATGCAATTTCAATGGTAAATGCCTTGAAAATACCAAATATTTGAGAGAAGCTAAATTGATAGTTTACTTCCCCCAAATAACTCCTTTGAAAGAGATTACTGGTTCCACTGTGGCTGCCATCTGTGGTACAGCCCCGTGGTTATCACCTCCTGCTTTATCAAGATCCCACCACCAAGCAGAAAATCTCCCGTGTAAAGTAGTGTAATGGTGTTTACCATCCTCAAGAATTCTTTTTTTTAAAATAATATTTTTTATTTAATTTTTACAGAGAGGAAGAGACAGGGATAGAGTCAGAAACATCAATGAGAGAGAATCATCGACCAGCTGCCTCTTGCACACCCCCTACTGGGGATGTGCCTGCAACCACGGTACCTGCCCTTGACCGGAATCGAACCCGGGACCTTTCAAGTCCTCAGGCAAATGCTCTATCCACTGAGCCAAACCGTTTTAGGCATCCTCAAGAATTCTTAATAACTTCTCAAACCAGATAGCTATGAGAGCATCCAAGAGAGTTGTATCTTAAAGGATGCAAAGCGACGTCTCATTTCATTATAAAATTATTATTAGGGAAGGTAGAGGCAATTCTTGACAGACTGAATTAAGCTTATGAGTTGAAATAAGACTGTTGTTAATGCACTTCAGGGACACACAACGATTTTTTTGTTGTCCTCTCGCCAAAACATACTTCAGAGTTGTTGTTCTTCCCTACTCACTACAGAGTAGCAGACCATTACACAAAATGTTAAGTTTTTATTTCCTCTTGATTCTCAGCCAAGTTGGTAAGCGCAAAGTGATTTTGCTGACAAAGCAGAAAAAGCCCACAAAGAGTATGCTGGGACACTTCCTCTGATCAATAACTTGAAAATAATCACGGGGTACAGCTATAGTGAAGGGCGTGTGAAAACAGCTAAAAGCAGGTCACAGACAGGCATGAGGCAGTAGGTCAGGGCAGACATGTATCCTGGAGAATGAGACACCTCACAAAATCACCACAGCGACTCTTTTTTGAAAAGACCCATGAAACAGAAGACTGGAAAAACAGGAAGCACGAGTCAGCTTTTTGTTTAAAAACAGCAGGCTCCAGAAATCACAGATTAGTGACTATTTGGAAAACCAGCGCTGCTAACAAACGCCACTCACTAGACATCAGGAAAAGGTCACACCTGGACACAAGCATCTTATCACCTCACAGAGGAGCTACCCAGCAGGGCGACATCCCAGGAGGGGCCAGCTCCCCGATGGTGGAAAAGACACCACTGAGGAAGAGGAACTTAAAAGCAATTGCTCATCTTTAGGTCGAAACTATTATAGGAAGGCATAATCTCCATGGAGGAAAAGGAAGTCTCTCACTCACAACATCACAACTGAGGAAGGCGGAAAGATTTCCTATCTGTAGACATCCAAAGGCCATAAAAAAAACATATATATATATATATGAAAAGGGGGAGGTAGTTTACATTTTTGAGATGAAATCACATGGAAGAAAATGTCAGCTGTCAGGGAAAAAACTTCGTGAAGGAAAAGATCATGTGATAGTGCTGCCTCCTGCCAGAAGTTCAAAGTAAATTAAAACTCTGAGCAAAAACTAGGAATCCCTCCGCCTCCGTCTCGGCAGGGGTTGAAACCTTGGGATAGTAAGACCTACACAGCCTTGAACCTTGAAGCTTTCAGTCTCGCATGGCTCCAAAAGTGATGGACAATTAGTGCATTGGAGGCGACCCCCTGACATGTACCCAGTTTGGGTTTAGAAAGTGCCTTCATCTTCATTCCTCAACAGCAAGCCCATTGGTGATCCAATCACAGAACTTCCCTTCCACACCGCTTGTGGCCTGGACTTTCCACGCTGCGTGATGTTACAGGAGGGACCTGTAGGCTGGCTGAGTCACCTGTCTACGGGACAAGGAGGTGGTGGGGCAGCGGCCGGACTCGACTGGGTCAACAGAAGACACTTTCGGCCCTTCCGAGTTCAAAGTGCACCACTCCGGGGGGGCCAGCCTCCTCCAGAAAGGACAGAACTGCAGGCGCGGTGGACCATCTCTGCCTTGGGGGGTCTCCCCCCAAAGATAGGGAAACTGAGGCAAGCCGGGAGGGGGCAAAAGCCTGATCTAGACTCACGCGGGGGGGGGGGGCGTTGGTGGGAATGGACCGCCCCCACCCCCACCTGCACTCAGCCCAGGAGCAGCTGAATTCTGTGTTTCAGACCCCCGGGGTCAAGTCTCCGAGGGGACCGGCCGGCTCGCCATTCCTGGCTACCTTCTCACCGTTCCTCCCCGAGGCTTTCGGGGTCTCTTTCGAGACCGACGGGGGTCTCTTCTTCCCGGAACCGCCCGGCGATCCCCTCTCCCCGAGGCCCTCACCCACTTTCCACGTCGGGCCTCCGGGACTCGGCTAGCTCAGGCCCCCCTCTCTCTCTGGGGCGTCTCTCTCCCCCCCCCCCCCCGTGGCATTCTGATGTCTCCCGGGGAGGAGGGGATGTCTGCTCCCCACCCGTGCCACCTAAACCCCAAACTCCACAAAAGGAAACCCTCCCAAAGCGTCCTCCCATCTGCCCCCCTTCCGCCCTGGACACCCCCCCCCCCCCAGAGCACCCCTGAATGTCAGGAGCCGCCCGGGAGCTACCTGCCTCTCACCTGGGCCCCTTTAACCGCGGCCTTCTCCGAAGGGCGACGACCCCCGAGCACCTCCTCCGGCCACCATCCCCCGAAAGGGGGAACACCCTCTTCCAGGAACCTCTTCGGGAGCCTTCCGCGCGGGCCTCCGTGGAGGATCTCCGGGCTGTTTCCCGGGCTCTGCCCCCACGCCGCCACCCTCCCGGGGCCCCTTCCCCGAGCCTCCCCCGACCCCAGCCCGGTCCCCCCGCCGCAGACCCGGAGCCTGTCCCCTCCCTCCCCGGTGTCCCCCCAGCCCTCGGGCTTCCCTCCCCGCTCCGCGTCCCCAGGGGCTCCCCGGGGCACGGCGGCTGGGCTGCGGCACTGACCTGCTCCAGCTCCCGGGTCCGATCGAGACGGGGGGAGGCGGCGACGGCGCGACTCCTTTGTGACAGGTCCGGGAGAGCGGTAAAGATGGACGCGAGGCCACGGCGCTGCCATTACGTGCCGGGCCCACCCCCGCTTGGTACCGCCCCAGGCCCTCCTTCAGTCCCCTAGGAAACGCCCCTTCCTCGGTGGCAATCCCTCTCCCTGACAACCAATCGTCTTTCCCGGGGGGCGTCACGTGGCCGCGCGGCCCGGCCCGCCCCCCGGGCGCGGGCTGGCCAATCCGCTGGCTGAGGTGCGAACGGCCCAATCCGGTGCCTCCCGCCCGCTCCCCGGGCACCGGATGTCCAGCGGGCTCCGGGGGAGGAAGAGAGGCGCGGATTGGGTTTCGCCGCCGGAAGCGGGGTGGACTTTTGTTGTGGCGGCGAGGAACAGGAAGCCCTGAAGGGTCAAAAGGAATACAAAAGCAAAGGCTGTTTTCCTGTTCTGTTCTGGTCTTTTTTTTTCTTTTCTTTTTTTAACCCCTAAAGGGTAAGCGGTGGCGGTGGCGGTTCGGGGTGAGCGCTTCCGAGGAGAGGGTGTCCCGCCTCCCGCGCGTTGGTAGGTGAGTGTGGCCGTGGGTCCCGGCCAGGCTGCGAGACCTGGGCTCCAGCTTCTTCCTCCGAGGAGATGGGGGGCTGTGTCGGGGTTGAGGTGTAGGGCCGGGCCTGTTCTCAGTCTGTGCGCTCGCCCAGTGTTCTTAGTCAGAGATAGTCAGAGATTTGCAGGATCCAGCCTGAGGGGGATTTGATGGGGGGCCGAGGGAGCCCGCGGGGTGGCCTCCAGGTCGGGTCGGGGAGGATACCCGACGGTTTCCAGCGGGATGGGGACTTCGGGCTTCTTGCTGGCGTCCCCGCCACCAGGCGAGGCGCGGGCTCTGTTCCTAAGGGCTGGCTTGGAACGGCTCCCGGCTCCTCTGGAGATGTGGGGGGTGCCTAGTTGGAAATGGATTTTACACAACATGTGAGTGTAAGACGGGAAGCACAGTTTATCATAGGCCACGTACCAGGTGCTGCAGCGCGCTCGTTTTTTGCAGAAAACTTAATTAGTAACCAAGACCGAGAGTTGAAGCACGTTGTTTTGAGAGTCGGTGGCCCACGTGGATGCATGCCCACGTCCGCGCGGGGTTAGAGGAGGATACCTGTTCGGACTTAGCAGCGGCCCTTAAACAAGCTCTTCTGCGGCCCTTTTAAAATGCACATTCCCGGGCCCCATCCCCCGGGGAGTCTGAGTAGGTCTGGAGTGGGTCACAGAAAACCAGGCGCCGGCCTGCTGGTCAGATTTCCCAGCGACTGTTTGGGTACCAGCTGGCAGGTAGATCTCATCAGCTGTTTGGTTTATGGCTGTGTTAAGAGGGACCCCCATAAAATGGTTTGGAGGACACTGCTTCTGTTCGTGTGTCGACTCCTTTTTGATGCAAAGTTGAGCTGAGATAAAAGCGGCATATATAGTCTTTCAAGTGCAGCTTGAGCTAAGCTGTTCACAATTTGTAAGGGTCTGAGAGCAGAGGCTGGCCAGTTATCTTTCTCACCTGAGGTCTTGGTGCCTTTTACCCCCAGTGGGCAATTTCTTAGTGGTTTTCAGAGAGGAAGAATGACCTCAAGACCTTCTATCTGGTCAGCGGTCTTTCCTTTCACCACCTACGAATCTTGATGTTTGGTTAGAGTCAAGATGCCGCTTCAGAAATGGAAAACCACCTATCTGGTAGACAAAGTAATTTAAGTGCGTGGTTCAGCCATAGACTCGGCCATAGTGGAATTACACCTGTGTGGCAGCTAAATTGAGCAGTTTCAGCGCGCTCACTGTGGGTTACCTGTGGATCCTACTTCATTCTTAAGTGGGATCTGTTGCACTTTCCCCTGTGGGATGTTTTAAAGATGGTTCAGTCTTTCTCTTTGGTTTTTCTGCATTTGTTTGGTGTGTGTGTTAGACTTCTTGGATGTGTGGTGTAGTGTCTTTAATTAGTTCTGTCAAATTCCTGGGCATTTTATATCCATATATTGCTTCTGCCCATATATTGTTTTTATCTGCCTTCTGTACTGATTTAACATAGCCCTTTTTACTCTGTTCTCTTCTCACTTTTAATTTTTTTCTACTACATTCTGGGTAATTTCTTCTTCATTAATTCTCTAACTTATTTCTGATGTGTTATTAAACTCATCCATTGAGATCTTAAATTCAGTTACTGCGTTGTTTGTTTTTCCCCCATGAAGTTCTATTTGTTCTTTTCAAATGTGCTCTACCCGTTTTACAGCTTCCCATTCCCTGCTATTAATTTTGAGGCTTGGTTTTTGTTTCTTAACACATGATAAACGTAGTTGTTTGATAATCTGGATGTTTTAAATCTATCTGAATTCCCTTTGAGTCTGTTTCTGTTGCTCATTATTTATGCTCTTTTTCTCTCCAGTTCACTTTTACCTTGAAGGTGTTCTTTGGAGTACCAAATTCACAGGGAGAAATAAATAGATGGTTATCAGACTTCACATCCTATTTTGGCTTTAGTTTCTTTTGCTTCACAAAGTTACCAAAACAACCGCATTAAAGTCAGAGAAACCCTTAGGATGAAAACAAGTTTGAATAATGGCTTTATTTCTGGTTTTGGACTTGGGGCAAAATCTTTTCTTTCTTCTTCTTTTTCTTTTTCTTTTTTTTAAAAAAACATATTTTTATTGACTTTGTTGTAGGGTCGAACCCTGGGTTCAAAATAAGACCACCGGAGGCTAATAATTGATTAAAAAAGCAGGCAAAGATTTATTGAAACAACTGGCCAGGACGGCCACGAGAGCACCACACGCAGGTGGACTCCACTGTTTCAGGGGCAGGTAGTTCTTTTTAAAGGTTCTGAGAAGGAAACCCCTATTTTGTAACAAACTGCTGTTTGGAATTTTCTGCTGTTCTTTCTAGATAAAATATTGCTTTCTAGTTTGCTTTAGCCTGTTTGAAGAATGATGAAGATAAATTTAGCTGTCTGACCTTGTAGGCCAGAGACTAGATATGCTCATAATCTCAATACCATGCCAGGTGCATTTTTTAATTGGATAGAACTGTATTGTTTTCAAGGCCAGCATCGAGATAACCACTAAGTGCACATAGGGCTGGCTCTTTAATAAAAAAAGGAAGTTCTGCTTGTAACCTTGCTTAGAATTTGAATTCATCCTCCCTAAACCCATTGCACGATGAACAAAGCAAGTCTCTCCAAACTCTCCTGCATTGTTTGATTGCTCCAGAACTCTGTAACAGTTCCAACCATAGGAATTTTCCTTTGTTCTAAATTCTAAATCCTAAAGACTACATTCTAAAAACTGGGGTCAGCTCGCAGGGTCGATCCCAGTCACATCCTGCAGGACATTGGAATGTGGCCCTATCTTGCGATAGTTGAATTCAGTGGTTAATCTCTAAAGGTTATCTACAGTTTCTATCCCTGAAGCTACTGAGTCAGTGGGAATCAATCTCCTGTGCTCCTGGTCCCAGGCAAGGGAAAATTGCCTTAGCCTCCAGGTCTCCACTTGGAGGCTAAGGTAAATATTCTTGTGTTTACTCAGGTGCAGGAGACAGACTAGAAGAGTTAAAATTCAAACAGCAGTTTTTACCGAAGTCTGATTGCTACCATATTTCAACGTCAGAGAGGAAGGGAGAGGGAGAGAGAGAGAAACATCAATGATGAGAATCCTTGATCGGCTGCCTCCTGCACGCCCCCTACTGGGGACCACCCCTGCAACCCAGGCATATGCCCTTGACCAGAATTGAACCTGGGACCTTTCAGTCCGCAGGCCGACGCTCTATCCGCTGAGCCAAACCATGTAGGGTTTGGGCAAATTCTTTACTATCTTGTTAGCTTTTCTGTTTAAGAATTATTTTAGAAATTTCTTCCTGTTATTTAATTAAATTAATTTTAAAAAACATTTTTTATTGATTTTAGAGAGGAAAGGAGAGGGAAAGATAGAAATATCAATGATGAGAGAGAATCATTGATTGGCTGCCTCCTGCACGCCCCATACCGGAGCTTGCAACCCAGGCACGTGCCCTTGCCTGGAATGGAACCCAGGACTCTTCAGTCCACAGGCTCTATCCACTGAGCCAAACCGGCTAGGGCTGTTTAATTTATTTTTTTACCATAGAAGTACAGGATTGGCCTCAATTACCTCACTCACTATTTCTGGAAATGAAAGCACCCTTTCGTTTTGATTTTGGAATGTGAAATTGGTGATCTCAGGCAATCTCGAGTTACAGGAAAATTTCAAATTTCCACCACTTTTCACTGCACTGTCAACAGCTACTATCAAAATTAAGCTTCCCTCATACTTTTCCTAGTCTGCCTTTTCTGAACTTCTAAGCCTCTATTTTCCTACAGCATTTACTTTTTTTTTAAAGCATTTACTCTTATTTTGCTTTTCTAAATTGCTCGTGTGCCGATCTCATCTCTTCCTCTTATATAATAATAGAGGGCCTCGCTTATTAAACAGCAGAGCCCCCGGTTAGTGCCTCGAATAACAGGTCCCCTGTAAAGATTTCCTTCAAAGATACAACTGAATGAGTTCGCGGACCTTATGTGTGGTTGTCTAATGCAAAGCCTTTACTTCTTTCTTTTTTTAAAATTCGATCTTGAGCGGAGTTATATAAAGCCTGGGGGAGGGGAGGTATGATTTAGTGTGGGTTAGGTTCCAAAGCCAGCCCAGATGCAAAATGATCAAAGCTATCCTGGAAAATCTTTAGGGGAGCGTTATGATGGATGTAAGGATACCAGCACAGCAAAATCCCAGCGCCGCCAGGTTTTCCTCCAGCTTTGGAACAGATGCTATTTTTTCCCTGTGAGCCCCAGATGAAGTAGTTGGTTTACATCTAGGAGTCACAATGTGTAACAGATACAACTAATATTAGAATCATACACAGCGAGGGAAGTGTTTATACACTGAGAGGCATGCGTGAACTAGGGAACTGAGGATCAGCTAAGGCCGTGGTCGGCAAACCGCGGCTCTTTGGCCCCTTGAGTGTGGCTCTTCCACAAAATACCACGGCCTGGGCGAGTCCGTTTTGAAGAAGTGGCATTAGAAGAAGTTTAAGTTTAAAAAATGTGGCTCTTGATATTTGGCTCTGTTGACTTGAGTTTGCCGACCACTGAGCTAAGGGAACCAATAATTTAAGTTCTCTCTTTTTCTTCTTCCAGTGTGTATAGATGAATTCAGGTAAATGCACATATAAACGAGACTCACTTCTCATGTTACAGGAAGATGAATGCATATATAGGTGTGTGTTTTTAAAATAATTTTCTGTTGTTAATCCTCACCTGAGGATATTTTTCCCCATTTATTTATTCTTTTTTTTTTTTTTTTTTAAGAGAGAGAAAGAGGGAAAGAGAATGGAAGGGAGAGGGAGAGACAGAGAAACTTTGATGTGAAAGAGACACTTCAGCTGGTTGCCTCCCACATGTGCCTCATTCAGGGCTGGGATCTAAGGATCATGGAACTTGAGACCCTTCAGTCTATGGGTCATTGCTCTAACCCAGCCGTGGGCAAACTACGGCCCGCGGGCCGGAATCTGGCCCGTTCGGCTGTTCTATTGGCCCTAGGAGCCAAAAGAGTGGAGGGTTCTCTTGTTCTCCCCTCCGCTCCTTCCCCAGCAGCCCAAGATGAGAGTGCCAGCGTGGTCAGGTTGCTTTTGTTCCGGCCCTCCGGTCCAGTTTAAGAACCCATGGTGGCCCTCGAGTCAAAAAGTTTGCCCACCCCTGCTCTAACCACTGAATCAAACCATCTATAGTGAAAAATAACTTTATTGAATGTGTTGTTTAAGTGCCTAGATGATAAGAAGGTTATACCAATTGTTTTTCATAACAAAAATTTTAAAAATGAGTTAAATTGCTATGTTGTACCCTCATTTTTAGGTTCTTTTAGTTTCCTTTGGTACTGGGGTATGTTAAATAAGCGTCATTGTTAGAAGAGTGAAGATTACTTGGTCTACTACTAAATACAACAGAGTGCTCTCTGTTAGTAGTTGTCATCCTCTGAAGTTTTATAATACAGGGAAAATTGGCTTGATCTACTGGAAATTACTGTAGCTAGTAGAAGAGCCTTATGGCCAGAAAGCAGTCTTTATTTGTAATGTAGTTGAGTTTGCCAGATGGAGAATTCCTCTTAGTTTAGCTGTGACTTGAACATTAGGGTAGAAATGTAGAAAGAGCAGTGCTTAACTATATTGACAAAAAGGAAGTGTATTGGCTGGCCAGTGTGGTTCAGTGATTGAGTGTCGACCTATGAACCAGGAGGTCACCGTTTGTTTCCTGGTCAGGGCACAGGCCTGGGTTGTCGGCTCCATCCCCAGTGGGAGGTGTGCAGGAGGAGGCCAGTCATTGATTCTCTCTCATCATTGATCCTACTATCGCTTACCCTTCCTCTTAAAATCAATTAAAAAATATATCCTATATAATAAAAGGCTAATATGCAAATTGACCTAACAACGGGCCAACTGGTTGCTATGATGTGCACTGTCCACCAGGGGGCAGACGCTCAGTGCAGGAGCTGCCCCCTGGTGGTCAATGTGCTCCCACAGGAGGAGTACCGCTCAGCCAGAAGCCAGGCTCAAGGAGCCTCTCCTGCCTCTGCAGCAGCACTAAGGATGTCCGACTGCCAGCTTAAGCCTGGTCCCCGTGGGGAGCAGGCCTAAGCTGTCAGTCAGACATCCCCTGAGGGCTCCCGGATTGCAAGAGGGTGCAGGCTGGGCTGGGGGACCTTTCCCCCACCCCCAGTTCATGAATTTTGTGCACTGGTTCTCTAGTGTGTGTGTGTGTGTGTGTGTGTGTAATTTATATTTAAAGGAAAACGTCAAACTTTAAAACACCCTAACACAGAGTTCCCCCAATGTATTTTTACACTTGCTAACTAATGTTAGAATTATGGTGTATGGTGGTCAGTGCTGCAAACACTTAAAGTAGTCTGCCATTACAAAATTCAATTCTGTAGGAAACCAGATCTCTTTAACCTATATCATGGCACTAGCTAAGGGCAATAATTTTTTAGTCCAGCAGTAGCAATTATTTTTGCGTGCAGCAATGTAAATTTTGTATCTTAAAACTTGTGTGTCATGCTGTGTGAGAGAATGAGCCCATTTTGTCCCATCAACCAGGAAATTAAACACCACAGTCTCCAGTCCAAACACAGAAGATCAGTGTATTACGGTTACTTTGGCTTGAAATATAAGAACTTTGTGTTTTTTTGGCTGTCAAGCAAATGTGAAAACTATGCTCTTTATTTGTATCACTTCCAAACTTTCAAGTTTAGACAAGAGTGATTTTGGTATGGTTTTTCCATTAATTCTCTTTTTGAAGAACTTATTTCTTTTTAAAATAATGTAATGTCAAGTTTGACCATTTAACTCAGGTCACCTTGAAGAAAAAGTTATGTGAGTAAAGGAACGTTGACAGCATTCTTTCTAAAATTAAACACAGTAAGGACAAAACAAGTGTTCCCACATGACTCTATAGTTGATGGGCCCTAGGTTTTATTTGTTTATGTTTTGTTTTGTTTTGTATTCTGCCAAACAAAGGAGAGACATGAGACTTGTGAAAATTTAGCTAGGCAGTAGGAATTAGAAATAAATACCTTAACTTCCGGGTCTTCTGTCATTTCCAGAAGGAGGTCAGCGAGTTGTAGGTACTCATCAACTCCTTCTTGCAGAATAAACAGTGAATGAATTTTGGACTCCTCAAAGAAAAATGCTTTGTGTGGGAAATACTTGATAATCCATGTAAAAGAGCTTTTTTCAACCTCTTGCGAAGTGCAAGTAGTGAGAGTTATTCTTGAAGAAGACATCAATTCTAATAAAGTGATTTACTAGTAATTTTTGGTCCTGTGTTTCCTACTTTACAAATCGTATGGTGTTTGAATAGAATTCCCCATGGGACATAGAAGCCTCAGCTAATACATTTTAAAAAATATATATGTATTATTGATATTTTACAGAGAGGAAGGGAGAGAGATAGAGAGCTAGAAACGTCGATGAGAGAGAAACATCGACCATTCGCCTCTTGCACACCCCCCACCAGGGATGTGCCCGCAACCAAGGTCCATGCCCTTGACTGGAATCGAACTGGGGACCTTTCAGTCCACAGGCCGACGCTCTACCACTGAGCCAAACCGGTTCGGCGCTCAGCTAATACTTAATGTCTGCCCTTCCCTATAACTTATATCAGACAACATCTAGAAATATTTATGTGAGAGCATTCTTCCCTACTTAAATTCTTCCAATCTTCTGTGGTTGGTTTATTCAATAAGTATTTATTACACACTTAATATATGCCAGACACTGTGCTAATAAGCACTGTGGATACAGAGAGCTGTTGGAACGGTCATGAATGATGAAATGAATGGATCCGTGCGTTAGGAGAAGTATAAATGGCTGTGAGAGGGCTGGGAGTAGAAACCGGGAGACTACTGAACGCTATCGCGGTGGTCTATGCAAGAGCAGGCCGTGAAAGGAATAGATTAGAAAGGAAAGGACTCTTCTCTTTTAGAAAAAGGAAGAAAGGAGAGAGTGGAATAAAAAGAGGTCTTTAGGAAGTAGAAACAATGGAACTTATATAAGAAAGCGAGGAAAAGGGGAGTGTAAGTATATGTCTCATTCCTCTCGGTTTGATGTGATCCCTTCCCCACTTCAGGTGTCATAAATATCTGTGTTTTCTGATGGTCTTATGATCTACAGCAGCAGTTCTCAACAGGTTGAGAACCGCTAGCAGGGTCACTTAAGACCATCAGAAAACAGATATTTACATTACGATTCATAACAGTAGCAAAATTAAAGTTATGAAGTAGCAATGAAAATAATTTTATGGTTGGGGGTCACCGCTACATGAGGAACTAACTGTATTCAAGGGTCGCAGCATTAGAAAGGTTGAAAACCACTGCTCTAGAATATCAATTTTCAACCTTTTTCATCTCCTGGCACACTTAAACTAATTACTAAAATTCTGCAGCACACCAGCCGAAACCGGTTTGGCTCAGTGGATAGAGCGTCAGCCTGTGGATTGAAGGGTCCCAGGTTCAATTTTGGTCAAGGGCATGTACCTTGGTTGCGGGCACATCCCCAGTAGGGGGTGTGCAAGAGGCAGCTGATTGATGATTCTCTCTCATCATGTTTCTAACTCTCTATCCCTCTCTCTTCCTCTCTGTAAAAAGTCAATAAAATAGTCGAAACTGGTTTGGCTCAGTGGTAGAGCATCAGTCTGTGGACTGAAAGGTCCCAGGTTCGATTCCGGTCAAGGGCATGTACATTGATTGCGGACACATCCCGGGCAGGGGGTGTGCAAGAGGCAGCTGGTTGATGTTTCTCTCTCATTGATGTTTCTAGCTCTTTATCTCTCTCCCTTCCTCTCTGTAAAATATCAATAAAATATATATTTTTTAAAAAGTCAAAAAATATATATATACATTTTAAAAGATAATATTAAAATTCTGCAGCACACCAAAAAACATTTTTTGTTGATCTGACAAAAATAGGTATAATTTTAATTCATTCACACTGGGCAGCTATTGTGTTGGCTACTGTCATTTTTTTATTTGACAATCTAAGGGAAAAGAGGTCAGTACACTTGACTAAATAGTCAGATATTACATGTTTTAAAAATTCTTGTGGCACACTGGTTGAAAATCACTGCTCTAGAGTTTCTGTTTCAAGTTCAAACCCTTTTGACAAGTATCCTAAAAGCTCTGTCCCTGAGTTTCAGGGATCTTTGTTAAAGTTAATGAAGGGTAGTGGCTTCTCTTTTTAAAAACTCAGCAGGTCATGAAATAAATTATTTTTCTTTCTTAATTTTGAGTTATAAGAATAAATTTTAAAGAGTCTCTGAATTATTATAGAAGAAAGCATGTAAGATTCCAGGTTTTATTTTGGTCTATTGGAAGATTTTTTTTAGTAGCCTGGTGTATGTATGGATTCATGCACATTGAAAGGAAATTAATTAGAAGAAATATTTTAATATCGCTATCCGCCCTTTATAAGTGTCAGAGATGAAAGAAAATTAGTAAAATGTATATGAAAATATATAAATTGATTAATAAACAACAAAAACATGACATAAAAACAACAAAAACCATATAAAAAACAACATTGATAAAAACAATGACTGATAAATTGGTTGAACTTATTCTAATTTTTCCTTACATATCACAGTAAGAGTATCAACACTTTCAGAGTGCTTAACTAATTTCCCTTTTGATGAAGTATTTGCAACTTTAAATACTTCATTATAAGGGAAGTATTTAAAGTTGTAAATACTTTACCTGCTCTTTGAACTCAAGAGAAAGCAACATATAATTGACCATGTCTGAAAACAGGTTCAGGTAGGAATATTTCTACTCTGTCTAGAGTTTGCCTTGTGATTTATTAATAGTCATTGCAAATGCTGGCATCAAGGGAAACTGTCTTTGAATTAATTTAAATGGGAGGCCAGTGTCAGACGGGGACAAATCAATTCTTGGAATCAGAACAGCCTCTCCTTCAGCAGATCCTGTTAATACTTCAGCTTTGATTATGTTAGGTCGCAATCTTTGGATAATAAATCTAATACCATTACAAAGACCTCATTTACTATTAAGATTTAGTAGCATGTTGATTGCACTCACTTTCAATTTTAATTTATGACTCAGCATTCCCGAAAGAGTAATGCTATTAAGGAATTCGATGGGAAAATTTTCCCTTTCGGCATCATCCATTGAATCAATGGAATCATCACTCATATAGGTGTGAAAATCTCCATCAAGTATATCCAAAATTTCTTCATTTAATTTATGTCCTAATTTTTAGGACAAAGAATTGTATGTTTAGACATATTTTTAATATTACCTGTAGATATACTATTTCCAAAGATAGCTTCAATAATAGATCTGTTACAAATCATTTAACAGGGGATTTTAATAATATCTATTCCGAGAGCTTTATATGTATCACATATGCACAAGTCAATGTTTATTTTTAAATTGCCAGTGCGCATCATATGTACGAGACCGTGGGTCGGACCTACGGTCCGTCACTTGCCCTTTATATATATAGATTTTCATTTTTAAAAATGTATAATAAGAGTAGAGGTGCCGGAACCGGTTTGGCTCAGTGGATAGAGCGTCGGACTGGGGACTGAAGGGTCCCAGGCTCGATTCCGGTCAAGGGCATGTACATCGGTTGCGGGCGCATCCCCAGTGGGGGGTGTGCAAGAGGCAGCTGATCGATGATTCTCTCTCATCGATGTTTCTAACTCTCTATCCCTCTCTCTTCTTCTCTGTAAGAAATCAATAAAATATATTTAAAAAAAAAAGAGTAGAGGTGCCAGTGGCATTAATCAGATTCTAATAATTATTCTCCAGTTTTAAATCATATGCAACCTGATAAAGTAAGTTACTACTTTAGACACTGTAATTTTTCTCCACTTGTAAAATTAAAGGAACTAGGAATGTTTGGCCCAGAAAAGTGAGAAAATACGAAAACGGGCGTTGTCTTCAAAGAGCTGAAGTGTTGTCATGTTGAAAAGATTTGGCTACTTTTATTTATTCCTTGGAGGATCGAACCAATGTGTAGAATTTGTAGGGAGACAAATTTGAGTTTAAGAAAGAACTATGCTCTCAGGCAGGTCTGCTCTTGGAAGGAATGTGGTGGCCCATCTTGAAGCTTTTAAACATGAGTTGGATGAAAACCTCAGATGCCAGATGGAGAATCAGATTCGGTGGGTGGTAAGGACCCCTTTTCCCAGGAAGTAAGGGTGAGGGGAAGAAACCAGACTGCCAATGTAGGGTGAGGAAGGAGAGCGGCAGCTGACAGAGGGTAAGGAGGGGGAACTGAGGGTCTGCACGTCTCTCATCCATTAGCGGCATTCAGCACCGGCCTTGTCTCTGCCAGGAACGGTTAAGAAAATGCTGGCTCCTGTTTCACAAGAGGTCATTCTGCAGACCGGAGGAATGCCTGGCATGTTCACAGAGACGGCACAATTCTGTTTCTAAAACAGCCTCTGGGAGGAGAGATGGGGTGATGCAAAATCGGACGTGTCCAGGCTGTGGTTTCTAGGTGGGAGCAACAGCTTCTGTCAATCGATTTAGTTTTCTTTCTAGTAAATTCCCACACACACACAAAAAATCTCTCATTGTTACACTAAACTGAACTTCAGTAACAGTGGGGCTTAGCCTGAGACTATTCTCTCGTTCTGAATGTTTGGATTTATTTCCTCAGCTTTCTTTTCCATCTTTATTAATGAAAAATGTTGCAGGTTCTC
The DNA here is from genome assembly GCA_963924515.1 of Vespertilio murinus. Classification (NCBI taxonomy): domain Eukaryota; kingdom Metazoa; phylum Chordata; class Mammalia; order Chiroptera; family Vespertilionidae; genus Vespertilio; species Vespertilio murinus. The sequence goes on along the minus strand of OZ004716.1, from coordinate 5,413,373 downwards.
AGCACTGGAATTTGATTTAGGAAGAAAGCTGAAATTGACATCTCCTTTTCAGCCAGGAGCCCTGGTTTCTGGAGAGGGGCGTGGTGAAGTGGGTAAGAATTATTGATGTCAGGCCTGGATTTGAATCTCAGTTCTACCGTCCACCAGCTTTATCACCTTAGACAACTGATCTAACTCTGGGCCTCAATTTCTTCCTCGGTAAAGAGATATATTTCTCGCCGAAACCGGTTTGGCTCAGTGGATAGAGCATCGGCCTGGGGACTGAAGGTGTCCCGGGTTCGATACCCGTCAAGGGCATGTACCTTGGTTGCGGGCACATCCCCAGAGGGGGTGTGCAGGAGGCAGCTGATAGATGAGTCTCATCGATGTTTCTGGCTCTCTGTCCCTCTCTGTGAAAAATCAATAAAATATATATTTTTTAAAAAGATATATATATTTCTCATAGGGTCATTGTGAGTGTAAATGAGGTAATACACATAAAAAGCTTTCAGTACACGTGGAGCTCAGTAAGTGATTGCTACTTTATCTTCATGCAACCAGGAGACTTGTTATTTTGGCTATTAGGGATCAACTTGAAATGGACATTGAATCGATGTGCCAGTGGTGCAGGATGTGTACTTCCTCGTTAGCATGTGATTCTGTGGAGACAAAACTTCTTCAAAAGGAAAGATACCAGCAAAGAAAAGCAGAACATTTTTGTTTAAAAGGAGTAATGCACACTCCTCTATGTCTTTATTCCCTTCCCCCCTTCTCTGTATCTTTAGTCCCCCCTCTCCCCCATCCCTCCTTTGTGAGAGTTTCAGGTAGAGGTATATAGATTGGGATTTGGGAGTCTTCTGCATCAAGAAATGATAAAGTGGTTGAGGTCATCGCGGGAATGAGAAAACAGAAGGATGGAAGACAGAAACAAGTGGCACGGCTTCGGAATTTAAGGAAGGAAGATCAGGGAAGAGATGGAGGAGGAGTTGAGTGTAATGCAGAATACACTGACTCTGAAGTTGCGACATCTGGGTTCTTCTGGTCTCACTTTTTCCATTCGTGTTTGTGTGCCTCTGGGCAGATCACGTTCCTGCTTCATAGACCAGACTTGATCTCTAAGGCTCCCTGAATAGCTGAGTTTTTCCATTTTGAACCTACTTGAAAATAAGAACAGGTAAATTGAGGTCGTGTGATGTCCCTGAAACAGGAATTTCAAGAAAGAACAATATCCGATATCACAGAAATAAAGGACAGTGCGCACTGGGGAAAAGGGTGGCCAGGGGGCCCATCGGTCTAGATCAGAGACAGAAATCTTTGCAGTGTAAGATTTACTATGGAGTAGCATGTAATAGGAATTATTCCAGAATCTGTTGCTGACTTTGTAGATAACTCTGGGTTGTTAAAACTACTTCATGCATTAGGGAAAATGTAATCAAGTGTTTTCATCAATGGCCTATAAATTAAACCATTTGAGGATTTCTTCAATTCGGGGTCAAAGGGAATTTTGAGGTAGTCCATTGCTGGGTGAGAGAGCTGAATCTCCTCGTTTCTCTGTGGGATTTTAATTGCAGTTCTCACTTGAAATATTTTGTTTGTTTTTTCCATAGACGGACTGTTCCATTATGGACGGAGGAGATGATGGGAACCTTGTTATCAAAAAGCGGTTTGTGACTGAGGCGGAACTAGACGAACGGCGCAAAAGGAGGCAGGAAGAATGGGAGAAAGTTCGGAAACCTGAAGATCCAGAAGGTACATGAGCTTCCAGCCGGCCCTTCAGCATCACGGTCCTACCCTCACCACAGCCCGCAAAGGAGGTACCACGTGCCCACTTTAGAGGGAGGACCTGAGGCTCAGGGTGGAGGAGCCTGTGTGAGGCCTCCACAGAGGGAAGCAGAGCCGGGCTAATCATGTCCTTGCCCTTTTCACTCTACCCCAGTGTCTTCAGGAGATTCTACTAGCCTGTTCTGTCTCGACAGGAGGGTCTCGGATCCGAACAGCTGAGACATTGACATTGACACTGACAGTTGGCTCCGAGTTCCAAAGGGGAGCCGTGGACTTTGTACTATTTTTGTGTCATCTTTGCCCTCAGCTCATGCAGGGACTTGATCTTTATATTCCTTTGTGATTCCAAAAATAATATGAAAGAGTTCTAAAGTCCGTCACCCCCCCCTCCCGCTTCTTTCTCCCTTCCTGTTTCTTTCAGAGTGTCCAGAGGAGGCGTACGACCCGCGCTCGCTCTATGAAAGGCTGCAGGAACAGAAAGACAGGAAGCAGCAGGAGTACGAGGAGCAGTTCAAATTCAGTAAGCCCCGGGACACACGAGCCCGAGCGTCTCCGCGGGGGCTTTCTGACGCACGTATGCCTCCTGCAGCACTTTTCCTAACTAGCCACGGAATTGCGTGATTATCTAGTCTCTGAATGCTTGTTTGCCGGGAATGGGACACACTTCTGCCTCCTAGACCACAGTGAGCATTTTGTTTAGCGCTCAAGAAGCCCATTTTCATTCTATGATAATAGCCAATAATGGGAGAAATGCCTAGATTTTATGCCATGCTATCTATTCCAAAGCCATGGTGTTTACAAAACCCTGCCTCCAATCCCCTGAAGTATCTGCTGCTTATTAAAAAAAGAGGAAAAGGAAATATCTTATCTGACTGTATTTTCCCTTAAGCCCGCTAAGTGTTCCTTTTTAAATTATTTCCTCAGAAAACATGGTAAGAGGCTTAGATGAAGATGAGACCAACTTCCTTGATGAGGTTTCTCGGCAGCAGGAATTAATAGAAAAGCAACGAAGAGAAGAAGAACTGAAAGAACTGAAGGAATACAGAATATCCTTTGTACTGTGAGAGAAGGTGTCAGTTTCCCCATCAACGTCTATGATTTTGGTTTCTTAATAAATAGAATGAAGGTCTTTATTTTTATTGATTTCAGAGAGGAACATCAATGATGAGAGAGAATCATTGATTGGCTGCCTCCTGTGTGCCCCCTACTGGGGATCGAGCCTACAACCTAGGCATGTGTCCTGACTAAGAATTGAACCTTGATCATAGATCAATGCTCAACCATTGAGCCACGACGGCCCTTCCAATGGTGATATTTTGATGACAGAATAACTAGCTGGTGGGTGCTGATTTATGGAGTTACGTTGCATTTAAGAACCTCGTGCAATCAAAAGTCCAGATCCTTTAGAATTAACTAAAGGCCTAAATCCTAATAATATTCCCTTTTGAGATTAGGCTCTGTAACAGATGGGCTATGCAGTAAGCCTCATCTAGGGGAAAAACAGGCCTCTGGGTTTTAAAATAAAATGTTTAGCAGCTTTCCTGTGTCCTTAGTAACCTTCCCTGTCTGTCCTGTAGAGGAGCAGACGCAGCGACAAAGGTGACTGCTTTGGCTCAGTATTGCCTTTTTAACACCCACTTGGCGGTCCTAATAGACATCCCAAATGTAACTTGATTAAATCAAAATTCTTTTAAAAAATATATTTTACTAATTTTTACAGAGAGGAAGGGAGAGGAATAGAGAGTTAGAAACATCGATGAGAGAGAAATATTGATCAGCTGCCTCCTGCACACCCCCTACTAAGGATGTGTCCGCAACCAAGGTACAAGCCCTTGACCAGAATCGAACCTGGGACCTTTCAGTCCTCAGGCAGACGCTCTATCCACTGAACCAAACCAGTTTCGGCTAAGGTGTTTTTTTTTTGTCTCTGTCCTGGTATTATAAATACATGAGTACTTTTATTGTGCTAATTCCAATTTGTTTTATTTTCAGTATTTAATATTAAGAATTTCTATTCCTTAATGTTGGAGTTGCAGGGAAAAATCACAGCATGCTCATGGGTTTTGGCATTCTAAACTAGAAAGATAATACCTGTTTTATTTTTATTCTTTTTTATTTATAAATCTTTATTGTGAAAGAATTACATATTCCCCCGCCATTGCCCTCCCCCACCTCCCATCCCAAGCCTTTACCACCCCAGCCGTGGGCAAACTCCGGCCCGTTCGGCGGAGCTGAAAGAGCGGAGGGTTCTCTTGCTCTCCCCTCCGCTCCTTCACCAGCAGCCCAAGAGGAGAGTGCCAGCACGGTCAGGCTGCTTTTGTTCCAGCCCTCCGGTCCAGTGTAAGAACCCATGGTGGCCCTTGAGTCAAAAAGTTTGCCCACCCCTGGGTTATACTCTTTCTTTTAAAAATACATTCTTATTGTTATCAGAAAGGAAAGGAGAGGATAAGAGAGAAAATCATCAATGATGAGAGAAAATCATTGATCCACTGCCTCCTGCACGCCCCCCAATGGGGATCAAGCCTGCAACCTGGGCATGTGGACCCTTTTGTCCACAAGCAGACACTCTTATCCACTGAGCCAAAGCGTCTAGGTCTCTTTTTATTCTTTTCTTTCTTTCTTTCTTTCTTTCTTTCTTTCTTTCTTTCTTTCTTTCTTTCTTTCTTTTCTTTTCTTTTCTTTTCTTTTCTTTTACAAATTTAAACTGTTTATTAATGCACTTAAAAATTACAGTAATAGTTCTGGCCAGGTGGCTTGGTATGTTGGAGTGTCCTCGAGTGCCTTGAAAGGTTTTGGGTTCAATTCCTGGTCAGGGCACATACCTGGGTTGCGGGTTCAATCCCTCATCTGGATGCATTCGGGAGGCATCCAATTGATGTTTGTCTGTCTGTCTCTCTCCATTTTTATTGTTAAAAAGGATGAACATTTAGTATTAACATCCTGTCTGTTCCCATAATGACCTTAAAAACATGAAACTGACGCAACTCACAGTAGTATTGAGCTATAAGCATAATCCCCTTTGAATAGTGCAAATATTTAAGGTAACTGGTGTTCATAAGAAACAGAGATAATGCCTGATAAGTGATCAGAATGAAGCTTTTCTTATTTCTGGTACCCAGTGTTCTCCCTTGTTTAAAGACAAACAGCTTAGACCATACACCCCATCCCCTCCTCTTGGTGAGGATAATGCTACTACACGCTTCTCAGATTCCTTGGGCACTAGATGTCACTATTGTTCCAAGAGGGTTCCGCTGCGTCTCAAGTAAGGAGCGGCACCCCGTTGGAATACTCATCTATTGCATAAGAGGCTGTGAGAGAATGAAAGGGAAGGCGGAGAGGAGGCAGGTAGAGGGAACAAAAGAAAGTGACAGGCCCTGAAAGCCAGAGATTGACATCAAGCATGGAAAAAGCGGTGTTCCCAGGAACAGGTTATGCTTCCAAAGGAACTTTCTGGTGCTTGTGTTGTGTTGTATATGCACAGGGCTTCTCGTTAAAATCACTTGGAGGGAGTATGTAAAACTGGTTCCCGGGCCTCTGGAGGTCCGCACTCAGGAGGCTTGTGACAGGAGAGGGGGTGGTGATCGACACGAAGACTCTGTTTTTTCACGAACTTCATGGCTTTGATGCTGCCTTGCACCAGCAGAGTAGGAGGTAGGCTTCGTCGCGTCTGAGATTGATGCCATTAATAGTCACAGGACATTCTGCAAAATTGGAAAAGCAAACATTTTCAGGGAAGCCATATTTTTTTCTGTTGCATTTATATTCCTTAAGGTTTTTGTTTTCCCCAGCGAGCATGCTAGCGACTGGCTTCAGCAGTAGCAGGTTTTCTGGCTGTATCCAGATTTTCACAGAGAATCAGAGGGGAAAAGTTCCCTTGCCCATATGATTTTATGCTTGATTTGCCATCTTCCTCTGTGCTCACCTTCATTTTTCTTGAAATCAGCTGGATTTGACTGGTAGAATAAATCAGAGGGCTTTTTTTAAGCATTACTTGGCAGAGCCAGAGTGCAAGTGGATTAGGTTTGCATTCTTTTTCAATGTATCGTTCTATCACAGCTCTTCCTCTTGCTTAGTTTGACCCTTAACCTGCAACTCACAGTAATCTCAACAAGGTTGGAATTTCGCCAGAAAACAAGAAGGACGTGGAGAAGAAAGCGGCCGTGAAGCCCGCGGAAACCAAGACCAAGTTCTCCCAGGCGAAGCTGCTGGCGGGAGCCGTGAAGCATAAGAGGTCAGCCGGCCCCTGCACATCTTACACCTCCCTCTGACCGTGTCCTCTGAAATGCCGGAGCTAAGCGTGAGTCTCCGTGACGTTCCCTCGGGAGCCTCCCCTGGCTCTCCCCTTCCCCGGTTGGTATGGTGGGCAGCCGCTGACCCTGGTCTCTGACCGCTGATTCAGCATAACAATGGCCACTCTGCCGCGTGCACCTGCTGGGTGCCTGGCATTGTGCTGAGTGCTTTCTGTGCGTGATCTCATTTCTGCCTCCTCAACAAGTGTATGAAGTGCAGATGACTTACCGGGTGAGGAGACCGAGAATTGGAGAGGTTGAGAACTTCTATCCAAGGTCACAACATAATAGGAGAGGCGGAGTTTAACAGCCGGGCATTTGTGTTTCTAGGCAAACGAGGTAGCATGGTCTGCCAATGGACTTGTTCAGGCGCAGGAAGAGCAGGGACCAGGACACACCTGAGGCTGCCGGCGGGGGTGTGCCCCGGCTGGAGAAGAGGGGAGGCTGAGGAAGGAGATGCTGAGTAGTGACGATGACCAGGACCCTGACGGGCGGACAGGGGCGGGGTGGGCAGCTGCTCGCAGCAAAGGCATTGTGGCTGCGCGAACGTGGCCCTGGGACGGGCACAGACCTGGCTGGGCTCTGCCCGATTGCCTCGGGGTGGCCGCAGTGCCCAGAGATTTAGGTAAGTTCTTCGTAATGTTCGCTCCTCCCTTTCCTAATCCTGAATGGCACCAAAGCGATTAAAGCCGGTCATTTCAGTTAGACCACCATGCCACGGGCAAAGTGATGGAAAGTTCTTAAGTGCAGTCCATTAGGAAAATCAATATGGTGTGTGGCCAGCCAGCCACGCGAATTGAAGGGAGTGTGTTGATGCAGTCTGTGGTTTGGCACGCCATTCATCTGCTGCAGATGCTCTAGAACGCTGTTTGCTTGTAAAAGTGTCATTACGAGATAGCAGCACGGGAGGAGGCTCAGCAGCCTGAGGAGGGCTAGTTGCCCGAGCTATGAATTATTCCCTGCACGTTCTCACAGAAGCTCTCCTGCGTGGCCCAGTGTCTTTCAGGATGTGGGCCTGAGTCCGCTTTCCTGGACCGCGCCAAGGAAGGGCTTTCTAGTGGGCACTTAGCTCAGCAGTGTCTTGCAGCCAGCAGAATGGGTCTGATAACTGTCTCCCTGTGGTCCTTAGTGTACTCGGTGACATGCATATATTGAAACTACATCACTTATTGTTACTTTGTGTAGCAAGGCTTTGAAACTACATCACTTACTGTTACTTTATATATCAAGGTGATAAATGAGTCTCCTGGGCTGGCGTTCCTAATGGGTCCAGCCTGGGTTTATTAGAATCACTTGGCGTTTGTTAATGTGGCTTCTAGGCCTCACACAAATTCTGTGCAGTAAGTTTGAAGTGAGTCAGTTAAGATCCATCACCAGACATAGTTACAATATTTTTTCTTGTGATGAGAACTAAGATCTACTCTTAGGGACTTTCAGATATACAATACATATTATTAACTAGTCTCAGTACAATATAGTATTGCTAACTAGTCACCAGATCGTACATCACATCCCCAAGATTTGTTTACTTTATAACCGGAAATTTGGACCGTTTGAAGGTGGTCACATCTACCAGTATTTTATGGTTAGATCATTTTGTATTTTATTCATTCATGAAATTCTTCCTAACCTGAGGTCATAAGATAGTTTTTCTTCTAAAGTTTAGAGTTTCGTCTTTCACATGGTAGTCTTGAATCCATCTGTTAATGATTTTTGTGAAGGGTGTGAGGTAGGGATCCCATTTCAATTTTTTTTTCTTCAAACAAAAAGCCAATTTTTTAGCAGCTTTTACTAAAGATGTGTATCCCGCCGTCCCCCTAGAAGTCTTCAATATTACTCTGTCTTATAACAAGTTTCCATGCATATATATCGGTTTGTCTGAGGGGTCTGTTTTTCTTGTCCTTGGATCTGTTGGACCTGTACCATTCTGGGTAGTTATTGTTGCTTTATTATAAATCTTGATATCTGGTCAGGCGAGTCATATCTATTCTTGGCCACTTTGTTCTTCCATATAAATTTTAGATTTAAGTTTTTTTTAAATCCCTATTGAAATTTTTATTGGAATGTTATTTAAATTGAATGATAAATTTATAGGGAGAACAGATCTTTATGGATTTGAATCTTCCTGTCTGTGGCATATATCTACATTTATTGGTTTCCTTTAATGTCATTGTATAAAGTCTTATAATTATTTTTCAAAAAAGCTATGCACAGCCCAGCCGGTGTGGCTCAGTGGTTGAGTGTCGGCCTATGAACCCGGGTTGCGGACTCAGTCTCCAGTGCAGGACATGCAGGAGGCATCCAGTCAATGATTCTCATCATTGATGCTTCTCTCCCCCTCCCCTCATCCTTTCCTCTCTGAAATCAATAAAAATGTATATATAAAAAAAAAGTTGTGTATATTTTTTTCTTAACTTTATTCCTAAGTAATTTGTGTATATTTTTGCTGCTGGTGTGTAAAAATGCAGTCAATGGAATATTTCCATCCAGCCACCAGCTCTTATTAACTTACCAGTGGATTCTTTTGGAATTTTTATGTAGAAAGTTACCATCTGTAAGTAAGGACAGTTTTATTCTCTTCTTTGTGTTTTTTAATTCCTTTTTCTTATCTTACCTCACTGGCTAGGACCACCAGTAAAACATTAGAAACAAACTCTGCACATTTCTAGTTTTAAACATCTACACTAATAAAAGGGTAATATGCTAATTAGACTGGACATCCATTCGGATGTGCTTCTGGACAGAGCCACAGTAGTGGGGGCCAAACAATGGCAGTTAGAGGCAACCAGGCCAGTAGGGGAGGGCAGTTAGGAATGACCAGGCCATTTGGCAGAGGAGGTTAGGCTTATCAGGCAGGCAGACAGAGGTGGTTAGGGACAATCAGACAGGCAGTTAGAGGAGATCAGGAATGCAGGGGAGCAGTTAGGAGCATCCGGTAGGCAGGCAGAGTGATTAGGAGCCAGTGGTCCCAGATTGTGGGAGGGATGTCAAACTGCCGGTTTAGGCCAGATCCTGAGGGACATCCCCTGAGGGTCCTTTCTCATTTTGTTTTTAGGTGTGTGTCATATGTACCAGATTTAAAATTTAGTCTGTTGATATCTTTTTACTGGTAGGTTTGGATTTATTAGGATTTTTGATAGTTTTTTTTAAAAAAATTATTTATTTGAGAGAGAGAAAAGGGAGAGAGAGAAACATTGATTTGTTCTTCTACTTGTTTATGCCTTCATTGGTTGATTCATTGGCATGTCAGGATAATGCGCTAACCAACTGAGCTACCCAGCCAGGGTGACACAGTTTTTACTATCTTAATGTTATTTATCTTTAAAGAATTATTTTTCTTGTATTCTTCTTGCTTTAAAAAAAAATAAGATGAAAAAATTTCTTAATTCAGTTTTTTTTTCTTCCTACTAGTTTGGGTTTAGGTATTTTATTTCTGTTCTTTTGATGGCTAACCTTGCAATTGACCGGCATACTTAGGAAAACCTAAAGTAAATAGCCATCTTACTTCCCTGCAAAATTATACACTACCCCTAGGACTGTGAGCTACAATCACCTTCTTCCTTTCTTACATGCTTAGGACTTCAGTGTGATCATGTTTGACACCACAAATTAGATGTTTTTTTTTTGTGTATGTGCATGTTTTTTTATACAGACAACCTTGTGTTTAGATTTATATTTGTATTTGCCAGGTTTTTAGTGACCCCCTCCCCCCCATTCTTTCCTTCTGGAATTAAGTCCTTCCTTCCGAATTATTTTCTTCCTCATTGAAGTACACTGTTTAGATGGTCTTTTTAATGAAGGCCTTTTGGGTGACTTTCAGAATCTCTAAGATGTTTCTTTTGGTCTTTAATAACTTTAAAACTAAATTTTTGTCCCTTATGAACATGTCCAGGTAGTCTTGAAATCCATCTATGGTTCTATCCAAGGTGAATGATAAGGACAACAAAGGATCTGAAGTGTGGGAAATGGTTGTATACATAACACTTTATCCCTTGAATTGGTCAGGGTTTTAAGTTGTCTTTATAACCAATAATATAACCGGAGGGAGACTCTGAGATGAAGACTTTTTATTTCAGATCATTCCAGTTCCTTGAGGCCGCCTCTGAGCCACATAAATGGTTATTGGCGCTCCTGATCCCAAAGCTTTGATCCCAAGATTGGACTTGGCTCACATCACCATGTTTTCTGTTACAGCTCAGAGAGTGGCAACAGTGTAAAAAGGCTGAAACCGGACCCTGACCCAGATGACAAGAACCAAGGTGGGTGGCAGCTTCCACTTCGTTCTTGAATCATAATCCACATAGTAAAGGGCTGGAATGCATTGCACTCATGAATGACTGCATTTATCTCGAAGCAGGCCTACCTAAACTTAATTTACCAAGTTTTTTTTACCGGACAGGATTTAAACCCAAGAGTGTGTCAGCTGCCCCGCAGAGAGAGTGCTGTGTTAGAAACCCGCGGGACTGACAAGTGGCCATTGTGCTCCCGAGGAGTGCGCACAGAGCCCTGGTCCTCTCACCTCTCCTCACAAAGCGTTTGTCTCTGTTTTCCCCAAATGTCAAGTTTCTTGATTTCACCTGGCTTGCTACCAGCGAGAGGCAGAATGCCTGGCTCCTGCCGGTGGTTGGGTTGGACTGAGCCTCGTTTTAATACAGTTTCCAGGACTACGCATTCTTTGGTGGTTACTTTTATGTGACCAGATCTGACACTGTTGTAAGTGAAGGCGAGCGTATCCTGGGTGCTGGATCAAGAATGGGAAATTCAGGAGTGTTTTCAGTTCTACCCCCGAGTCCCTGTGGGCTTGAGAGTCTGAGCTAAACTCAGTGGGTCATCCATGAAACGGGCCTAATTCATTTTCTCTCTCAAAAAAAATAATGGATATTTTAAAATAGGTTTCTACTGAGCACCAGTAATGGCCAACTTTTGCTGTACACTCTACTTTTAAAAATATATTTTTTATTGATTTCAGAGAGGAAGGGAGAGAGGGGGAAAGAGAGAAACATCAATGATGAGAGAAAATCATCAGTCGGGTGCCTCTTGCATGCCCCATATTGAGGACGGAGCCTGCAACCCAGGCATGTGCTCTGACTGGGAATCTAACTGTCACCTCCTGGTTCATGAGTTGATGCTCAGTCACTGAGCCACACCGGCCAGCCTCCTCATTCCTTTTAAGGCTGTCTAGTATTCCATCATCTGGTTTTGTATAGTATATTTATCCCATCTTTATTGATGAACATTTAGATAGTTTCCACTTTTTTACTTTTATGATGTTGTATTAATCCTATGCATGCACTGTTTTTCATATTCACAAGTATCAGGTTAAATACGTGGAGTTATTAGGTCAGAAAGAATATACTGTGGTTGCTTCAATAGCATAAATGTATACTGTGTATCCTTCATGGGAATCTTAAACATATGTTAGCCAGGTAATTCATAGCTCTGCATCTGGTGCTTAGTCTCTGTGGGAAGCATTTGCATGAATCAGTGGAAAGGAAAACTTGTGTGGGGTCTTTACAGAGAGGCAGACATGTGCTCAGAGCCATCTTTTTTGGCATTGTAATGCTTGCTTCCTCCCCATTCCGTTCTTACACAGAAGCCGGGCAAGAAATACCTTCTTTTGCTGGGAGCTAAGGCCACACAGGAAGAGTGTCTGCTGTGTCTTGCTTCAGGGTCTTGTCCTCAGCAGTAGGAGGACTTGCACCCCCGGGTCCCCAGAAGATAGCTCTTTGCTCCCCCGCCCCCCGGAGAGTCAGGCTCCCCCCACTGGAGCTCCTGGGCTCCAGCTCTGCAGAAGGCACTCGTTGACCCCATCTGCTCTCAAGCCACGCAGCTGTCTGAGTCCCAAGCACGTCCTCTGTTAGTCATTTTCTGTGTTAATTTGCTGTGACAATGCGGTCCTGCAAACGCAGAAGTTGGCAGGAAACTTCACCAAATGGCTGAGGTCAGAGGGCACCGTTTTGTTCTCTTTGGACAGTTAACTGCTTTTGGAATGAAATTTGTCAGAGTCGTCGTCTCTTTTCTTTCTTTCTTTCTTTTTTTTCTTCTTTTTTTTTCTTCTTCTTTCTTTTCTTTCTTGAAGCCTCCTAGATAATCGGGACATTTGGTCTTTTGGCTTAAACTCTGCTGACGCCACAGAGTTCTAGATCTTCGATTGCCTCTCCATGGTTGCCTTCGGCCAGCTCTGAGCCTCACAGGTCCTCGGACTTGGTCCCTCTTTTCTTTCTCAGAAAGTCACCCTGAAATACTTAGGAAATGTCACATCTCACCGAACAGTTATTTTTCTAAGTAACTGACTCATATCCTATATATTTTTCTAACAGAATACTGAAAGTGTCATTGTGTATGTAACGTAACACAGTCAATGTTCAAATAGCGAATGTTGTACAGTATAATGCCATGTCCACCCCGCAGAATTTTTACCACCCCCCCAAAAAGGATTTTTGCCATTTGCAGTGAAACTCTTCTGTGTCTTGAACACATGCTCCTGCTTTCTCACCCATTGTGGACACTGGCCCGCTCTGGCCAGGCCGTGCAGTAATGCCCAGGGGGTGGCATGGTGAAGAAAGCACCCCTGTCCTCTGGAGACTCCTGGTTGGAAGAGAATATAGACAAGCAGCAACCCCTCTTGTCTGTAGGACTGTCCAGTCATCCCCACCTCCTGGCTATGACACTGGGATGCCCTGTGGTCACAGGCCCGGGGACTGTCCCTCCCTAATTTAAGAGGCCCAGGATGCTCTTTGGATGTTTGCATTTGCCTTTAAAAATTTTTGTTTGCATAGGTAGCATATGCACGTAATAAAAAATTCTAAAGGGACAAATGCGTGTGGAGCAGAATGTTGTCTCTCCTGTTTCCTAACCCCTGAGGCGGATTTTTTTCCCCCAGAGCAGCCCCTGTTGCCAGTTTTTAATGTCTTTTTTTAGACATTGTCATGCATAAACCTGGGCATCTTAATTATAACTTAAATGCACCCTCGTCTTTTTCATTTAGCACCGTGTCTTGTAGACCATTTGATAGCAGCAAACAGATGTTTTACTCTCCTTGGTCCATTACCTAAATGACCCTCTTTTGGTGGACGTTGGATGGTCTGCAGTCTTGCTGCTGTCGGCAGTGCTGCAGGGAAGGTTCTCATATGAACATCATGTCAGTTTGAAGGACGCTGCTGAGCTGCCCTATTCCCCCTCCCCCAGCAATATGTGAAGGTGACTGTTCCCTATACTTTCTCTTCTTATATATTGTTTATGCTCCTGTATTTAAAATTCATCTGTTCCTTTTTCTGGGACTGTTCATGTCTTTTGTCCACTTTTCTATTTGACTGTTGGTTGGTTGGTTTCAGAAGAACTCTTTATATCTTGGAAGTTTTTGTGATAGTTGTTACAGACATTTGCCTCTACTTTCTTGTGGCTTATGGCCACTTCTGCGGCCACTGTCAGCTCTCAGTCCACTTTTCTCCGTCTCCCTGTTTCACACTGCCTATCTTAGCAGCTTCCCCCTGTTAGACCTTCCAGTGAGATGAGGAGATATATTCTAGTCCTGAGCTCTGTGTCGGGCATTTGAGATCTCTCTTAGCTTTTCAGTATATTTCTTGCTTACGCCTGATTTTATATACTAGGAACCATGTATCCTTCCCATATTTACATGAGCTGTTAGTTCGAGCTTTGTTAAGACAAACCCTAGAACCATGGTCGGCAAACTGCAGCTTGCGAGCCACATGTGGCTCTTTGGCCCCTTGAGTGTGGCTCTTCCACAAAATACCACGGCCTGGACGAGTCTCTTTTGAAGAAGTGGTGTTAGAAGAAGTTTAAGTTTAAAAAATTTGGCTCTCAAAAGAAATTTAGATCGTTGCACTGTTGGTATTTGGCTCGGTGGACTAATGAGTTTGCCGACCACTGGCCTAGAAGATAGTATGCTTGTCAGTGGAGAGGGTGAAGTTTGAACTCCAGCTCTTCCTCTGCATGAAGAGCTCAGGAATCCTTTAGTACATGATTTTTTTTTTAATTCAGATTTAGTTTAACATTTCCTCCTCTAAGTGGCCTGTAACCTCGCAGGTCATTTGACCTCCCTCGCCAGTAGAATGAGGGATAAAACTTGCCTGGCAGGTTGTTGTAATGGCTGAGGCTGGGAACACTTAGAAGGAAGAAGAAGGAGTGGACCTCTTAACTTTTCCTTTAATTTTTAAGGCCTGAGTTCTCTGGATTGAGGCTTTCTGTCACTAAGGTGGCAGTGTAACTGGGGTGTCCTGGGGCAAAAGAGCCTCGGCCTACGTGGTGGCATTCCCCGCTCTCCCGTCTTAAATGCTCTCTGGCCGTGGCTTCCGCTCTCTCAGACGTAAAGGAGGTGGTGAGCTGAGGGTGAGGGTGGCAGTAGTGTCGCCGGCACAGGGTGGTTTTGAGGCTGCCATGGTAAAGCCCTCGGCACAGTGCGAGGCACATGGAAAGCAGACCATCAACTGTGGAAGGGGGTGATGAAGCTAAAGTCCTTCCTCCTCCTCTGCAGAAGCCTCGTCTTGCGTGGCTCTCGGAAGCACGCCCCTGAGTGGCCCCTCCATCCACTGCCCCTCGGCTGCGGTCTGCATCGGCATCCTCCCGGGCCTGGGCGCCTACTCCGGCAGCAGCGACTCCGAGTCCAGCTCGGACAGCGAAGGCACCATCAACGCCACCGGCAAGATCGTCTCCTCCATCTTCCGAACCAACAGCTTCCTCGAGGCCCCCTAACTTCCGTGTCCTTACCCAGGGCGCTCCCCCCAGGAGTAGACAGATGGCTCCTCTGCCTGCAGGCACTGCCTCCCTCCGAAAACGTCTCTGCCTGCTTCCTGTGCACACCGTGGCATTTAACCCCGTCTAAAAACGTGCCGGCACCCACCCGTGTCTGCTTTCTCTTTCCGCCCCTGCCCCTCTCCTCACTTTTGTTCGGGGTGGGGGTCAGGGCCCGCCAGAAACCCCACTGAAAGCGCCCGGGAGACAGGGCAGCTGGCTGCTACAGGGTTTGGTTGTGTTGCTTCCTTGTGGTGGTTTTTGTTTTTGTGTTTCTTTCTCTTTCCCTTTCTGAACAGCACAGGGAAGCAAGGGCCATTCTTGGGCAGGCATTCTTTTAAACGTCCTCTCCGAGATGAACACACTGTTTGGTGGCACTGCATTGCGGAGATGGTCCAGGTAATGAACTGGCGCCCCCTCTGGAACTGGCCAGTTCTTTGCTAAGATTAAAGATTACACCTGCAGGGGGTGTCACTTCGCACTCATCTTTCACTGTGAAGTGTTTCCGTACTCAGAACACAGACTTTCTCCTCCCTTTACCTAATCCCATTTAAAACTAAGCCTTAGCCTGGCTGGTGCGGCTCAATGGTGAGCGTCAACCTATGAACCAGGAGGTCACAGTTCACTTCCTGATCGGGGCACATGCCTGGGTTGCGGGCTGGATCCCAGTGTGGGGCATACAGGTGGCAGCCGATAATGGTTCTTTCTCGTCACTGATGTTTTTATCTCCTCCCTCTCCCTTCTTCTTTGAAATCAATAAAAATATATTTAAAAAGGAAAGAAAAAAAAAGACTAACCCTTAGGAACAGACATAGGCCTTATTTAATCGGACCCAGAAATCACAGGGCTGATAGGTCTGTGGACAAGACGACTTCGTTTTGGCGGCTCCCGGGCTCCCATGGACTCGCCCGCAAATTCTGGCTAGGCTTTGTTTCTGTCGAGGCTCCTCTTTGGTTGATAACTTTATGGTTGTGGCTTCCAACTCTGGGAGCTATGTCTGCCTTAGAGGTGCTGCCCTCATCCTCCTCCTCTTCCATGCTGCCCCTCCTGCTCCTTCCCCTTCCCGCACAGAGCAGCTCGAGGCGGGGAGCCGCCAACACCTAGAGGAGTTGCTCACCTCTGTCTCAGGAGGCGGGGCTCTCCCATCGGAGGGAGGAAAGGACGAGGGAGACTGGTATGGAGGCTTCAAGGACAGAGGTAGCCATGGTTTAAAAAAAACACACAACCTACTAGTTTGGCTCAATGGATAGAGTGTCAGCCCACAGACTGAAGGGTCCTGGGTTCATCCTGGTTAAGGGCACATAACTGGGTTGCAGGCCCGATCCCCAACCTGGTCGGGGTGCGTGGGGGAGGCAACTGGTTGATGTGTCTCTTTCACATCCATGTTTCTCTCCCCCTCCCTTCCACTCTAAAAAGTCCATGGAAAAATATCCTCAGGTGAGGATTAACAAAACAAAACCTGCAGGCCCCCTCCGCCAGGAGATCGGGCCTGTGCCGTTCTTTCCCCCCGGCTTCCTACGCCAATTGTTTCTCCCTCCTCCGTGTGAGACAGAGAGAGACAGGATGTGTGACACTGAGGCTGGCAGGCAGAGAAGCCGCTCCGTGTAACGTGGGCAGAGAGGCCCCTGGATCCCATCCAGCCCCGCCTTCCCCTTCCCATGCAGCGGCATTGCGGTGCCCACCGGCAGATGGTGCCTTCTCTTCACCAGGACCGATGCCGGGGTTCTTCCCTTCGAAACCACCCTGTGCTGAGTGTCCCTGACTGGCAGGGCAGGCACGCCGGTTCCATTCTAACCGGGCATGTAGGTAAAACCGCGGAGGCACCTTCTGCCTCTCTGCTTCATTGTTCCTGCGACCGTGCTGTCAGGATGACAGCACGTCCCCGGAGCAGCCTCGGCTCGCTCCAGGAGGCATCGGAGGCATCGGAGGCGCCCTCCCCGTGTGGCATGACTTAGTAAGAGGCTACCTCATGGCCTCTGCGACGTTGCAAGAAGTGAACAAAGCATTGCAGGAATTGAAAACATACTTAATTTGAAAGCCAACAACAAGCTCTTGCTTTCGCTGCGCTGAATCTGTGCCCCCAGCCCCCTCCCCGTCTACCATAGCAGTTGGATTGTGGAGAAGGTTGCGGCTCTTCAGACTGAGTGTTCTGCTTCTGTGTGTCTCAGGCGAGACTGGGAATTACCGGTGATCATTGCGTCGGATGGTGTTGAACCCGGTAGCATGGAGCGGTGGGACCGAAACACAGGCTCTGTGGGGATCTGAATAGCAAAGCAGGACCTGGTCTGCCCAGGAGAGGAAGCGGCCGGGTAAAGCATCCAGTGTAGACCGGGGTTCAAACCCAGAGCACAGGAAAACGGCTGGGAGGAAGCGCTGCTCCTGTCTGAATAGAGAACGGGTTTGTGACTAGGTCAGGAGGGATAAAGACAAGGTTCGGAGATGAGTTTCTTTAAACTTGCTTATGTTGTCCTGAATGGCAATAATTATTAGTTTTTAATGTTTTTATTGAGCCTGACCAGCGTGGCTCATTGGTTGAGCATCTACCAGGATGGTCATGGTTTGATTCCTGGTTGGGGCACATGCCCGGGTTGCAGACTCAATCTTCACCATGGCAGGAGGCAGCCAATCAATGATTCTATCTCATCGTGATGTTTCTCTTTCTCCCTCTGTCTTCCTCTTTGAAATTAAGAAAAAAAAAATCTTTATAAAAGGTACAAAGTTTAAAAAAAAAAGTTTTTATTGATCTTAGGGAGATCAGAGAGAAACATCGATTGGCTGCCCCCTGCACACCCCTTACTGGGAACGAGCCAGCAGCGGACTTCTTGGTGCATGGGATGATGCTCAAGAACTGAGCCGCCGGGCCAGTGCTGGGTGGCAGTATCTGTACAGCTCTTGAACTGTGCGAGGGAGGAAGCTCATCTGTGAGGAATTCTCTTGCCAGCTCTGTTTGGATTATCTACTTTGTGTCGCTTCGTGTCCTCTCTGCCTGTGGCCCTGTCACCCACCTGAGTGAGAAGGGGAGCATGAAATTCAAAGCAACCAGCGCGCCTGTGAAGAACAGGGAGGCTGATGGATGTGACTGGACCTAATGAGGTGGCCGTGACCCGTTTATGTCTTTTTCGGGAAGGAGGGACAGCTGGCTGTTCACATTCAGGGGGTGGGGAGGGCGCGAGCTTTTGTCAGGAGCACCCTGGACTGCAAGTCAGGTCCTCACTAGAGGTGTCCCGGGCTCGTCCCTGTGTCTCTTTCACTCTCCATCTCAGTCTCGTCCCTTCTGGCTGAGACTTTCCACCCAAGAGAGACGCTTCCTTTGCCTAAGACGTTCGCTCTGCTTCTTCCTGGGCTCTTGGCCTGGTCCCCCCTCGGTAGAGGTGCACAGTGGCTGTGAGCTGGGCCAGACATTCACCGGCTGGGCCACTTGAGCAAGGCCCATCACCTCTGGGCGCAGCTTCCTCCTCAGTAAGAACAGTGACACCAACTTCCTAGCGAGGTGAGGCGCTCTAGGCAGCTGCTCGGCGTGGAGCTGGCACCATGCTCAGCGGATAGCGGCCTTCCCATTAGCGCTGCCAGGCCAGCCTCGGCGTTTGCAGGCGGCGTGTCGGAGCGGGTAGTGGTGCTTCGTGGCGGGCCTGTGCGTCCTGCTGGCATTCCTCAGTTGTAGCGAGAACACTTAACGGGACAAAGGGTCAGATCTGGTCGTCAGAGCTGCCGCAAGCAGCTGGTTCTGCGCGCTTCCCTCTCAGCTAAATGTTAATTGCTCAGGCACACGCGGTTCCTTGGCTCGGGTGTCCTAGCCGTGGGTATATGGCCCAGCTGTCATCTTAAGCCCCTCCAGAAAAACAAGGAGACCTTTGTGTGGTTCCCCGATGTCCTGGGGGGGGGATCGGGGCTCCAAGCAGTCTTCAGCCCTCTCAGGAGACGGGAGGGTGTCCCTAAAGAATACTTTAGCCGACTCTTGGTGGCTACAGAGTCAGACGCATTGAAGCTTAGGATGAAAATATCTCTCACTTGCTTCTGCCAGGTAGACACGACTCCTGAGGTCACCAGTTGCCCGTAGGTGGGACCCTGGTGCACCAGCCAGGTGTCGCAGCCACTAGTAGAATTACCTGGGAGAGGAGGTCAAGGTGAGTGGCTGCCCAGGTCCGGTAGAGAGGAAGGACAAGCTAGCAGCTGGAGCAGAAGACCCCGGAGGGTGCAGGCAGGACATCAGTGCAGGGGGTGAGTGTGGGCTGTGGAGTCTGCCAGGCCCAGATCTGAGGTCTGGCTCTGCCTCTCAGAGATGTGACCGGCTGCCGGCTCGTGTGCGCGTCTCTGAAGTGGTCCTGGCCGGGGGCTGGGAGGGTTCGCCAGGATTATGCTGTGAAGCACTTAAACACGGAGCGGGGACGGCGCTGAATGTAAACGTCGGGTTTTGGCTATATACAAGCCCCTGTGTGGCGCTCCTGAGGTGGGTAAGAGACGTGTGTTGTGTGGGAGAGGGGCGGGGACAGAGGATGGCGGGGGGTGGGGGTTGGGGGTTGAGAGAAGGGTCTCCTGGCTGGTTTTGTGGTCTGAGCCCAGAGGGGGTGCTGAGAAACCAGTGGCTGCTGTCCTCAGACAGCCCTGTTGGCACCCTGAGGCCAGAGCGAGCGCCTTTCCCACAGGGCGGACCCGGTGTCTGAGACCCCTGGCAGGGCAGCACAGGGTGGCAGTGACTGCTGTCCTGTGTGTGTGTAAGGGGAGAGGGGCAGAGTTTGCACCAAGAGGAAAAAGGGGAGGTGACCATGTGTTGGCTGGGCCAACATGGGGGAACTTCCGGTATAAGTGGTGCTTGATGTAAATGTCAGTTGTTGGTTACACCAGTGGACGGCAAACTGCGGCTCTTTGGCCGCTTGAGTTTGTAGAAAAGGCCAGCTTAAGAGATATTCTAATTAAGTTAATAACCACGTACCTACCTATATAGTTTAAGTTTAAAAAATTTGGCTCAAAAGAAATTTCAATTGTACTGTTGATATCTGGCTCTGTTGACCAATGAGTTTGCGGAACACTGGCTTATACGCAGGCCTCTTGAGCTTTTTCCGGGAGCAGCCCCAAACGCTGGCGTGGGCTCTGCAGGGGCCGGAAGCCCAGTCGCTGGCAGAGCCTTCTGTCCACCCACAAGTGTTTACTGAGCACATACATTGTGCCAGCTCCTGTCCCAGTTAACAGGAGTCTTACTGTTCCTGGGGAGCGCAGGTCTCCACCCAGCAGGGGGCGCCACCCTCACAGGTTTGCTGGGGGAGGGCTTTTCCGGTTCATTTCCCAGCGGTGAGCCGTTGGTCACACTGCTGGCTGAGGAAGGAGCCGGCGCAGGGACGTCTGAGCCTCTATCACCCAAGTGTAATGAACAGAACGTGGCCACAGCAGCCAAAACGGAGCAGGAATTAGGTGCGGGCTGCGAGTGCGAACCGGGGACACGTTCCTCTCAGAGTCGGCAGCTAGTCATGATTGTAAAAATTTTATTCTCTTTAATAACAGTAATAATTCCACAAAAATTATACAAAGTACATTCAATACTCAGGAGCGGCGGGGACAGGGGGAGAGGGGGCCCGTTTGGCCTGGAAGCATCACCAGTCGGCTCCAACCAAGGAAGCCCAGCTGGGCTGGGGGACACCGGGGGCGGAGGTCCGATTGTAAAAAATAAATGTGGATCGGTTTAAAAAAAAAAAAGCCCCCCATAAGGAGGCAGGGCGGCGTGCATGTCCTGGGGCGGGCGGCGGGCAGGCGGCCAGCGCATGCTGCTGCTGGGCCGGCTCAGGCGGGCTCCGAGCTGGTGGGGGGCAGGTTTTTATGCTTGAAATACTGCACAACTTGTTGGGGCAGCTCCGCCAGCACGGCTTTGGCCAGGGTTTCTTTTGCTGCCTGCAGGGTGGGGAGAGGAGAGAATGAGGGTTACTGAGTGGAAGTTGTGAAGGGCCACCAGAAGGTGGCTCTGGACAGATCGGCTAAACTGGTGTCCCCCCTCCCTGTCCCTGCCTGAAGGCCCACCGTTAGCAGAACCTTCGCGTCACGTGTAACTTTTTCTTTGTTTAATATATATTTTTGTTGATCTTAGGAAGGGGGAGAGAGAAACATCTGTGATGAGAGAGCATCATTGATCGGCTGCCTCCTGCAAGACTCCCACTGGGGATCGAGCCCCACCTGGTCATGTGGCCTGATGGGGAATTGAACCGTGGCCCCTTGGTTCATAGGTCGATGCTCAACCACTGAGCCACACCAGCCGGGCTAAGTGTAACTCTTACCTTGAGCACTTGGAGTGCCTGGGAGTAACATTTTAGACAGAATTTGTCTGTGGGGGGCTTTTCGGGTTAATAGCCCGTGGGAGGGAAGCTGAGGCTCAGCCTACTCGTGTGCACACGTCCCGAGCGCCTTGGCTGGTGTAAGTGGGCCGTGGCTGGTTCACTGCCGAACACCCAGGCCAGGCACCCTCGGGCACTGTGGGCGAGCATGAACGAGGCCGGTGCCTGGCATTTGCCCTCAGACAGCTAATGCTCCAGAGAAAGAACTGAGCCGTCTCAGCAAGCCCAGAGGATACTGGGCAGAGAGGTGAGACCGCCGGGCACAAAACAGTGGTCAGTTCTGTTGTTAATGCTCACCCGAGGATATTCTGTTAGTAGAGTGGAAGGGAGGGAGGCAGGGAGAAACATCAATGTGAGAGGGACACATTGATTGGTTGCCTCCTGCATGAGCTCGGGGGCAGGGGGTGGGGAGAGGGGTGGGACACGTGCCCTTGACTGGAATTGAACCTGCGACCCTTCAGTTTGATGGCCGATGCTCTATCCACTGAGCAAACTGGCTAGGGCAGGAGTGGTCAGTTCTCGCTGGGACTTGCTGAGCCAGGGCACCTTGGGGAGTGATGGTGGGGTGAGGGGTCCTTAGTTGAGAGAACTGAGGCTCCAAGAGTTCAAGGACTTGTCCAAGGCCACCCACGGTGTGCCTCTGGCCAAATACAAGGCCCCAGGCTGGCAGAACAGGGGTGGCATCTGAGAGGCTCCTCCTGGGCCCAGCCACAGCCTCCCGTGGGCCGGCATGGGGTCGCCTGCACTTGGCACAGCCCCTCCAGGAGCCAGTGCTCCCGGCAGAGGCCTCAGGGAGAGGAGCCGTCCTGAGGGGCCTGGTTCCCCCCGGGGCCGTGGGGGCCGGGCCAGGGGTATGAGGAAAGCCCTCCCCTCTGGCCTTTGCTCTCGCCCTCTGTCTCCCGAGACCTGCCTCGAGCGGGTACCTGACTGCTGGTCAGAGCTAGAGGCAGGTCCTCAGGGAAACCCTGCCGGAGCCTCAGTCCGAAGCCAGTGTTCCCCGTATCACGTGGTCTCCTCCAGGGCGGGGCCTGGCCTGGCCCCTGGCACTTAGTAGGCCCGCAGGAAGTGCACAGTCAATGGAGTTGAGGGTGAAGGAGCCCGGGACTGGGCAGACGATCCCGAGACCTTCATCCTTGAGTTCTATGGCTCTGGGGGCCCAGGGACGCCCCCCCCCCCCCAGCCCGGCCCCCACTCACATTGCGGAACTCGCGGAAGGGCACGAACTGCACGATGTCTCGGGCCGCCTCCTCCCCGGTGTGGGAGCGCAGCCTGCGGCTGTCCCCGTCCAGGAACTCCATGGCAGCGAAGTCGGCGTTGCCCACGCCCACGATGATGATGGACATGGGCAGCTTGGAGGCCTGCACCACGGCGTGCCGCGTCTCCTCCATGTCACTGATGACACCGTCCGTGATGATGAGGAGGATGAAGTATTGCTGTGGGGAGGGGGTCAGCGGGCACTCAACTGGGCCCTGAGGCCCCTATCCCTCCCATCCCATCCCATCCCCCCCTTTTCAAGCCCTCTGGCCCATGGGAGGAAGGTGACTCCCCAGCGGTAGTGGGTCCCAGCCACCTCCAGCACGGGCTCTGCAGCTCTCGTCTGTTTAAAGCCCGGCCCAGTCTCAGCTGAGATGTTTTCAGCTCGGCTCTGTCCGTAGCCCCCTCTGGCCCTTTTGGGGGAACTCCGTTTCCCCCATCCATAAGTAGGAGAGCCCTCGTAGCGGCTTTATCTCTGCTTAAAGCGTTTGCCTCTTACGCTGACCCTTCTGCTTCTCAGGAGAGGAAAATGGGGCCCAGACCAGCAATCGGCCTCCTTCACACCTGTTTGCTCCCTGAGGGCCGTACAGGGCATACAAGTTCAGCCCCTAGGAGGCCTTGCTCTCTTGCCTGTCCCCCAAGCACAAACTGTGGGAGGAAGGAGAGGGTGAGTCATATGGAGATATGAACCCCACGATCCTATTCCCAGTCCTGGCAGCAGTAGGCTGGCTCCTGCACTGTGCCTTTAAGAGATCAAATCCTTGACTGGGATACCTGTTGCTATGGAGATGGTGGCCTGAACCCCTGCAGCGGAGGGCTGCTGCTGCCAGCGCCCCATCCCAGCAACCCTTCCCTAAGTTGGGTGCTTCCATCCCACCAGAAATATTCCCGGGCACCTAGCTGGCAAGAGGACCTGAACGGAGAGGCCTGGCAATGCGGGAGGAAGAGGAGGCGGGACAGGCCTCCCATCCTCCCCCCCCTCATGGCCCGGGGGCTCCCCATTCAGCCAGCCAGCCACACGCCTGCACCGGGAGACCGGGAGCGCGCAGGCCTGAGCCTCCCTCAGCCCTGCCCAGGGAGTGGGCACAGCCAGGGCCTGGGCTGCTGCAGGGCAGTGGGCACCAACTCTCTGGGGGAGGAAGTCCCTGTGAACACAGGGATTGCACAGGCCCATCTTGGCACCTTCAAGTGCAAGTGCCCTTTTAGCGACAAGGTGCAAAGGGAGGTTAAGTGACTTCAGACCTCCCAGCCAGCCTCAGTTCTGAGCCAAGCCTCGCTGACTCCAAAGTTGGGGTTCTGCCTGCAGCACCCTCCTTTGCCTGCAGTTGTCTCTCCAGGAGTGGGGCCTGCACCCTCTCACCCAGCACCCTCAGGTCAGGAGGCCAGAAAGTCCAACACAGCAGCCCAGGGCAGGGTCCAGAGCTGTGGCACTGGACTTTCACCTGGCTCCGGGGTGCCAGCCAGCCCACACACGTTTGTCCTCAGCCTGGGGTCACCAGCCTTGGCAACGGGAGTCCTGGGCTCCCTGCCCAGCGCAGGCAGAGCCCAGGTTGTCCAGGAGCCTTTGGGGTTCATTACAACCCCAGGGGCAACCCCTCCCGCCTCCCCCAAGACAGCTCAGAGGGGCTGTGATCAGGGAGCACGAAGGGCAGAATCGGGCAGTAGGAGGGGGACGGGGCTCTGCTGTCCCCACAGACAGCCCTGGTCTACGCTACCCCAACATTCCCCACCTCCATGGGAGCCTGTCCTGGTTTACTTCCGCCTGGCACAGCCTTCCCGGCCTCAGCTCCAAAACCCACCTGAGCGTCTCCCCCTCAGATGTGAAGGCCTCCGGCCCTGAGCTCTTTCCACTGCCAGCGTTGCCCATGGGGGGGAGGGGGGCTCCTCCCTGGGGCACCCCTTCCTTCCCCATCACCCTGAACAAGCCTCAGGACAGCCCTGTGTACCCCTCTTCTCCACCTCACAGGCCGTCTCACCCTGTCTGTGCTACCAGCACCCTTCAAGGACCGCCTTGCACCTTCTGCCTCTGCCAGAGGTTCTGTGGGTTTCTGGGACTGTAACTAGCCAGGAACCCACAGAACACTGTGATTTGACCACACAGTTCCAGGCAGTCTTCACCCACTCCCTGGTTTATTTCTGAGAAGTGGGTTCGCCCTGGGGTGGGAGTGGAAGGGGGGATTCCAGGGTTCAGGCTGCTTCCCAGGTCCCCCCTACCGGAACACCAGACACCTAGGCGGCCAGCCAGGAGTAGGCCGTGGACAAGATGGCCGCGTCTCATGGGCCAGAGCAGGGGGTGGGGGGGATGAAAGTCCTGTGGCAAGAGTCCCCTGGCCCCACCAGAACCTCAACACCCTCCAGTGGCTCCCCCTGCCCTCAGGGCAAATTCAGATTCCTCGCCACCTCCCGCGTCCCTGTGGGAGCTGGCTCAGCCCTCTGCCACCACACTCTCCTTCAGTTATGCCCACACCGTGCCTCCCGGCTTTGCACGTGCTGCTCCCTCTCTCTGCCTGGGATGCTATGCTACGCACGCATGTTCACACATGCACCTGCACACACACGACTGGAGGCTAACTCTCAAGCATCTTCCAAGTCTCAGCCCGGACATCACTCTCCCAAGAAGCCTTCCTGCGGCCTCTGGATCAGGTGCCACCTTTATGACGCTGCTTCTGTCACCGCAGGTTTAATCACCTTGCATCTCAGTTGCTGCTCTCTGGCCCGGCCCCCCATTAGACTGCAGGCTCTGGGAGGAGAGAGGCTGTATCTTGTGTAATTACAACCCCCCAGGTCTACACAAATATTCTCGGTAAAGATGTGCTGTGATGCCCAGACAGCGTGGCTGAGCATGGACCTGCGAGCCAGGAGGTCATGGTTCAGATTTCGGTCAGAGCACACGCCCAGGTTGCGGGCTCGATCCCCAGCAGGGGTTGTGCAGGAGGCAGCAGATCAATGACTTTTCTCATCATTGATGCTTCTCTCTCTCTCCCTCTCTGGAGTCAATAAAAATACATTTAAAAACAAAGGATGTGTTGTGTGAATGAATGGAGTACAGCTCTGCCTAGAGAGACACTTCCCACCACCTGCTGTCTTTCCTCTGCGTGGGCGTGCGTGCGTGTGTCTGGGAACAGGGAGGGTGAAGCCACACCACGTACTCCCCCCAAAGCGGCTGTACAAAAGCACCCGTTAATGCTCTGATGGTTTTCTTTTCCCTCGGGCCTAAATGTGCTGGGTGACGCCAAATGCTGGCCCAAGAGGTGACCCAGAAGATGCAGCCACCCACGCGCATTGTGCGTCAGGCGCCGTGCTGAGCAACACACACGCTCCTCTGGCTGGATGCTCACCGGCGCTATTAGGCAAGTGCTGTTCCGTCGCCTGCATTGTTCCGGTGAGGCAACAGGTCCAGAGAGCTAAAGCCACCTTCTGGGGGTCCCACAGCCATGAGGGGGGGGGGCGCTGGGGTATGAACAGGGTTTGGGGGCCTCCCCGAGGTTGGGACTGTAGGAAATGGACCGCTGTGACCCATCTCTCCAGCACGGCTGGCTCTGGATGGAATTTACTGGATTTCCCCAGGGCAAGCAATGCAGGAGGCAGAAGAGGAACAAAGAGCTGCATGTGGGCCAGCATCATGGCGGAAACACACACACACACACACACACACACACACACCGGGAGGTGGGGATGCAGCTAGGAAGGCCTCAGCCCAATGGGAGACGGCAAGACCTAGGCCCGTGGTCGGCAAACTCATTAGTCCACAGAGCCAAATATCAACAGTACAACAATTAAGAGTCAACTTTGGCATACACAAGCTTAATTGCAAGGTGATTTAAGAATGTGTTAACCTTTTGTCAAAAAAAATAAACTACCAAAATCTTGTTTTTAAAAAAACCCCAAAAACAGTACAACGACTGAAATTTCTTTTGAGAGCCAAATATTTTAAACTCCTAACGCCACTTCTTCAAAATAGACTCACCCAGGCCGTGGTATTTTGTGGAAGAGCCACACTCAAGGGGCCAAAGAGCCCGCATGTGGCTCTCGAGCCGCAGTTTGCCCACCACGGACCTAGGCGAAGTGTGAGGAAACAGGTGACCCCATAGTACTCAGCCGATGAGGACCCGGGGGAGGGGCTAAGTTAACAGGCTATGCTCGCTGCACCAGCTGTGCCTGCACAATGGGGCGGACGCCCCCTCTCCAGAGGGCATTAAAGTCTCATTTTTGCCAAACTTCTGTCTCCGAGTCTGCCATCTGAATTCAGACAGGTGAGCCATTTCTCATATTCTGAGCAAGGTGAGACCTATTAGTGCCCACTCTTGGTGTCAGAGTAGCCAATGGAGACGCCGTGGCCCCTCTCCTGCCCAGAGGGAGATGGAAACGGCCTGAGCTGGGTGGTAACCGTGAGGGAGGGAGCTGGCTCCCAGGGAGGGCCAGGTCACCATAAAGTGGCTGGAGTGTTGGGAGGATTAGGAATGGTCAGGATGCGGACTTACTCAGCGAATGGGCCAGATCCCCCCGCAGCCCAGGCACCTTCCTGGCTCTCCCCGGGGGCCCAGGCCCCCTGCAGACCTAGGATCCAGCCGGTAGGGGCCGCACCCCCCGGACCCCACCTCCACCTCAGTCCTACCAGCTCTCAGCAGGTGCAAGGGCCCAGGAGGGCTGCTGGCTTCCTTCCCACCCCCACCCCCTCCTGGTTTTTCCCCTTCAACAAGAATGCAGGTCTTTTTTCCACTCCTCTGAAAGCCGGATAATAGCCTGGGCAGCACAGAGGCCTGGCTGGCTGCGGGCATCCAAACAATCCCAGCCCACGCCCCAGGAATTTTATGCAAAGCCCCTCCCAGCCAGTCCCAGGTTGCCCCAGATGCTCACAGCGCGCCCCCCCCGCCGCCCCCCTCAGCTTTCCTACTCCCATTCCAGAATGGAAACGGGCCCAGAGCTGGGGAGGGGCTTGTCTCGGGCCCCGCCACTCACCGTGGCCGTCTGCTGCTGCGTGGCCTGGGCCGCAAACCGGGCCACGTGGTTGACGATGGGAGAGAAGTTGGTGGGGCCGTAGAAGCGGATGTGGGGCAGGCAGGCCGAGTACGCCTGGGCGATGCCGTCCACGCCTGCCGCGGAGAGGAGAGGCTCGGTCAGCCCGGGGCTCCCCCAGCCCCCCGCCTTCTCATCCCCGTCGCTCACCCCGGTGCTCCCGCGGGAAGCTCCCGGAGGGAGGGCAGGGCCTGGTGCCATAAAGAGCCCCGAAGGTGGAGTCAGACGGGCCTGAGTTCAAATCCTACTTTTGCAACTTCTTAGCTGTGGGACCTGCGGCAAGTTTAATCTTTCTGAGCCCCTTTCCTGCTCCTGAAACTGATAGCTTTGGGGCGGGAGAGGGGCGGGCAGACTGGGAAAGCCTGCGAGGACACGCCAGGGCCACGGGGAGCCATCAGGAAGTGCATCTGGGACCCGCCGTGGCTTTTTCTCAGGCTTGCTGGGGGGACTGCGCTGCTTCCCCCGGCCCTGCACACAGTAGGTGCTTTGCAAACAGCCACCATTCTGAGCCCACCGCCCTGTGGTCCTCTCTAGAAGGTCTCTGGCCAGAAACGAGGGTGACTAACAGGAACCTGGGACAGCCTGTCTCTGGAGACCAGCTCCAAACCGGCAGACCCCAGCAGGAGTGCAGGGTCACACGTCTTGCCACCTGGTGGCTTCTGAGCCTCAGCAGCGTCCCCAAGTTGGGGACTTGATGCGTTTCCCTTCCAAGTACAGACCAGGCTGAAAGGTTATCTCCCCCTCCAAACTGGTGGGCGGAGTTTGACACATGACCCCTTAAGGCTCTCCCCCCCTCCCAAGCTGGTGGGTGGAGCTAACAACATGACTGGCACCTGCCAAAGGGACATCTCCCCCTTCCTGTTCCACCCTGGGCCCAGCCCCCTCCCTTTCCGTCCTTTAAGAGGGACCCCAGGCCAGACACGTGCACTCTTTGGAGGCGACCTCCATTGGCCCGGTTGGGTTCCGATTTCCTGTCCCCTCTCCCCCTAATTCTGATCTCTCTACCTCGGTGATGGCTCCGCCCATTACCGGGGAATAAACTCTCTTTAAAACTCCCTGTTGTTCTGTTTCCTGTTTCCTTTCAAACCTAACACAGGCCAGCTCTGGGGCTCCCCCAGGAAGGTGGGTGCCTCCCCCAGGCCAGGGACCACCCTCTCCCACACCCACCCGGAGCTCCTGTTCCCCCTCCAGCACTTTCCTAACTCACTCCGGGGCTCAGAGATCCTCTAAGGGCCTTGGGGTATGGGGCTGGCTGAGCACAGACTGCCCGCCACTGCCTGCCCCTCCCTCCTCCCTGCCCGCCCCTCCCTCCTCCCTGCCCCAGGCAACCTCCAACCCTTGGGTGCCAAGGCTCTCTTGAAAGGCAGAGGGGGGTGGGGCAGGGCTGGCAGGAAGTGAGGGGCAGGGGTGTCATCTCTGACCTTGCCCTCTCCTGGTCTACCCAGGGCTTCCGGTCAGGGCTTCCCGGATTCCCACCTGACCACAGTGATGCGAGCTCAGCAGGCATCTCATCTCCCAAAGGCTCAGGTGCAGCGATCTCCCCAAGGTCACCCAGCCAGGAGAGGGCAGTGGCCAACCTTGAACCCAGGACCGCAGACTCCACCCTGCAACTCCAGCCCCCGCCTGTCTCCTGTCTCCTTCGGAGAAAGCCGGAGGGGGCGGGGAGAGGAGGGAGGTACGGGAGCCTGGAGGCCTGTTCTCCACCCTCTCTCCGCCCTCCCTCCGCCCAGGAAGGTGGCACAAACCCGGGCCAGGTGTGGGGAGGCGTGAGGCTCACCTGAGCAGAAGGGGTTGGTGGGGTTGAAGTTGATGGCAAACTCGTGGGAGACCTGAAATACAGAGAAGATGGCTCAGCTGGCGGCCTCCGGGCCCCAAACCTGGTCCTGGGGTCCTCCCTCCCCCCCCATCCTGCGCCCAGACGCCCTCAGTGGGCACCTGGCTCTTTACTGCTCCCCTCCCCGAGGTCAGGGCCACTGATGCCCCACATCTGCGTGACCTCCACGGCTGGGTCTGAGCCACGCAGAGAGGCCCCCGAGACCCCTCCACATCACCCCATCCTCCTCAGGATGGGGTGCCCGAGTGGGGCAGAGGTGCTTCTGAGGCGGTGGGTCTGGGCCCGTGGTCGGCAAACTCATTGGTCCACAGAGCCAAACATCAACGGTACGACGACTGAAATTTCTTTGGAGAGCCGAAAAACGATTTCTTCGCGCGGGCCACGAAGTTTCAATCGCACTGTGGGTGCGCGCCTGCACGTGGTATTTTGTGGAAGAGCCACGCTCAAGGGGCCAAAGAGCCACATGTGGCTCGCGAGCCCGTTTGCCGACCACGGTACTAACATGTTTCCCCGAAAATAAGACATCCTCCGAAAATAAGACCTGCTTCATGGAAACATAATGCATCCCTTGAAAATAAGACATAGCGCATCTTTGGGAGCAAAAATTAATATAAGACACTGTCTTATTTTCGGGGAAACAGGGTAGGAGCACTTGGAAAGCCCCTTTGCCGCCGGCCCTCGCGTGTGCCGGGGCCAGAACCCGAGTTCCCCTGCGTCGCGGGCTGCCCCGCACGCTGACCGTGGGGAACACGCGTGGACCACAACCAGGCCCCATCGGGGCTGCAGGCGGGGGGGGGGGGGGTGCTGCAGAACCTGGGGCCTCAGGAGAGCCAGAGCTCAGAAGGGGGTCCCCCCCACTCTCCCTCCTCCCTTGGGTCCAAACGCCCCACTCAGCCCCCTCCCCTACCGCGTGCCACGCCCCGTGCTCCTCCTTCGCAATCCTCCCTCGCTCCTTCCTCGCGTCGCCCCGTGGGGAAAGGCCAGTTATTATTGCCCCATTTCTGAGATGATGAAACGGAGACCCGGCGCGGGCGAGAATGTGCCCGCGGCCTCACGGTCACGGAAGGGAAGGCCGGGCCGCCTCCTGCGCTCACTTCCCGCAAACCCACGGGCCTCGCTCAGCAGGTGCTCCACCTGGCGGGTTTTCAGTGAGGAGGGCGAAGCGTCCGGCCCTGGGGTGGGGGTGGGGGGCTCCAGTCTGGGCACAGACCACCCCAGGCACCCCCGTGAGCTCCTGACCCTGCAGAGGAGGCGCTGCAAACCCAATGCCCCCATTCCGCCAGGTGCCAAAGCACCTGGTTCAGCCGAACAGGCCAGAAACGCAGCCCCTCCCGCCCCGAGATGGTGCTGGCCTGATTCTGGGGACCCCTCCCTAGCCGGGGCAGGAGGCCTGAGGAGGAGACCCCCTCCCAGTTCTGAGGATGGGAGGGTGAGGGTTCTGTGTTTTGCTCCTTCAGCCTAAGTGCCAGGCATGGAGCCAGTCCCCTGATGCCCCCCCCCTCTTGGGTCCCGGCCCTGCCCAGGTCCCCATTTCCCTGTCCCCAGTCTGGGCTCCAGGTGTAGGGACCCCCCCCCCCAGGTCCTCGTTGCCGTGGCAACTTCGAGAGCCTGCCTCTACAGCGATCTGGAGGGGGGGGGCTCGCCTGGAGGGGGGCTGAGAGAGGAGACCGGTTGCCAGGGAAACAGGCCTCCCTGGGGCCCGCGGTTTCCTACAAAATCAGGTTTTAGGAGGTTTTAGAGACCAAGGGGGAAAAGCGCCCCCCTCCCCCTGATAGGGGTGGGCTGATAGTTACCTTTCCCGGCCCCCCAGCCTCTTCCTTCCTCTCTTTGGGGGGAGGGCGTGGCCTGGGGCCAGGTGGGCGGGGCCGTGGGAGGTCAGCCTCCACCCCAGGCCTCTGCTCCATTTCCCTGGTGGCAACACTGAGGCTCCCAGAGGGCCAGGGGAGGCCCGGGCCACGTGAGTGAGCCCCAGCAGAGCCAGCAGCAGGCCTGGGGGGGGGGGGGCAGGTGTCCGTGGAGCCCTCCCACCCCCCCTCCCACACCGGTTGCCCTGGTTTGCCCGGAAAAACACGCCAGTAAACAGCCAGCTGCGTGGAGGCCACACCAAGCCGATTAGGGGCCCCTGGGGACCTGCTGGCCACAGGCCTTGGTCCTGGTCTCCCCGGCGCCTGTGACAACCGACGGTCCCCGCTGGCCTCGCCCGGCCGCTCCGGGCCCTGCTCGGTGAGTCGAGTAAGGCTCGGCTCCCTGTGGCCCTGGCGGAGGCCGAGGCCCAGAGGTCAAGGGAGCCGACCTCAGAGCTGCCCTCCGTTCCCCCGTCTGCCAAGCGAGGGGAGTCACCCCACGGTGTCCCCCCCACCCAGCCCTTCCTCTGCCCCATCCCGCCCCCCTTCATCCAATTCCGGCTCCTTTCGAAGGTCCACGCCCTCACCCCGCCTCCTGGGGGGGGGCACCGCTTCCTGCACCCCTCAGCCCCTGCCCAAGCCAGGGAGGCACTGACACCCCGGGGGCAGCGAGCCAGGCCTCCCGGCTCCTCCCAGCTCCCCACCCTCAGCACCAACACCCTCTGCCTCCTCAGGCCCCTGGGCTGCAAATTCAGTCAACAAACACACCCCCCACGCACATGCATGCCCCACGGGACCTCGCCCAGCACCGAGCCCGCGAGGACAGCCGTGGCCACCGTTCTGAGGACAGTGGCCCTGCCAGAGAAGGCCTGGCCACGGGGCAGGGGCTGATCTCCCCCACGGAGCCCTGTGGGGAGCCAGTGGCAGCGATCAGCAGGCTGGGGACGGCCACTTGCCAAGGCCCCGGGGCGGGAGGGAGGGAAGGACAGAAGGTTCCTGTGGCAGGAGCAACGTGGCAGGCCGGTTGGAATGAGAGGGAGGGGACCGGGCCTGGCAGGGAGGATGGGATGGCGCTCCCCTGTCCTCTCCCTGCCCGGTCCCGGCCTCCCTCCAGGCTCGGCCCGTGACATTTTCCAGGAGGCTTCTGCGCCAGAGAGCATCGCCTGGAGCCGGGGCTCTGGAAGCTGGCCGGTGTCCTAGCAACAGGCTCCCGCCGGGCCGCCACCGGCACCAGCCCTCCCCTCCCCGCCCCCTCCCTCTCCCCTCTGCACGCACAGATCTGTCCTGCAGGACCCTGCCCCCGGCCACAGGTGGCCAGCAGGCCCCACAGCCACGCTCTGGAGTCCCAGGTGGAGACCCCGCTCCACGGGAGGGTGGGGAGCCGGCGCCCATCCTGGAAAGAGCGTGGACAGGCGGGTGCTCCGGCCGGGACGGACCCGCTGGTGTAGGAACCCCCGTGTGCACCCCCAGGCTTCTCACCGGAGAGGCCGCAGCTTCTGGGAACCCCCCTCAGGGTCCATCTGCCCGGCTGGGACCAAGGCCCTGGGGCAGGCCTGCTGAACCCCTGCTCTTTTCCCCAGAAAAACGGACATCGTCCCTCCCCTCCCTCCCTCCATCCTGCCCACCCTCAGCCCAGCCAGCCCCCCACCCCCACCCCCGCAGCCAGCGCGGCCTTCCTTCAACAATGCCTACAGGATCCGAACCCTCCCCGCGCACCCTGCATGCAGCAGCGCCCTCTGCTCTTTAAGGTGCGTGTGAGGCCCCCCACCCTCCGGCCTCCTCTCCCTCCGTCCGGCCCATCTTCACAGACGGTCCCCCACGCCCACCGCCCCTCTGTTCCTCCAGCTGGCCTGCTTCCTCCACGTGGACGGGCTATTCTCTCTGCCCCAGCGCCACCCCCAGGCACCCTGAGACTCCCTGCCTCCCCTTCCCCTCTTGGCTCAGGCCTCGCCTCCTCCAGGAAGCCTTCCCTGATATTCCCAGGCTGGATCCGGGGGGCCCTCCTCCAGCCCACGCCGCCGTCCCATCTCCGCACTCTCGACCCTGCCTGTCTCCGGGCTGCCAGACAGAATGCAGACGCCCCGTTACATTTGAATTTCAGATAAACAATGGATATTTTAGGATAAGCGTTTCACAGACGATATTTAGGACGTGCTTATACTTAAAAAAACAAACCCTTGTCAATCTGACATTCAATGGGTGTCCTGGGTTTGTATTTGCTAAGTCTGATATCTTCCTCATCTCCTGGCCCCCCACTTGGGTACCAGAGGGGAGGGGGGCAGACAGCATCACTGTCCGGCTCGGGGGGTGGGGAGGGAGGTTCAGGATGAGAAAGGAGCGTGGGTTTGGGGGCAACTCAAAGGCAGGGCAGCGGGACGGAGTGCCCCACCTTTCCGCGGCGGATCTCGGGAAGATACACTCACATCCCATCCCCGCCGAGAGTCCGGCTTCACTCACCTTCCAGTCTGGGGGTAACTGGGCCCCGAACCCGAGAGCGGGAAACATCTTATCGCTGACGAGAGAGAGAGAGGAGAGAAAATCACCGTGAGACAGCGGGACGGGGGCGGGGGCCGCAGCCCCCCACACTCACCCTCCCCAGCCCTCCCCGACCCGGCCTCTGTCTCCACTCGCAGACTAGCTCCCCCCTCCGGCCACGCTCTGTTCAAAGGACCCTGGAGCGCAGACCTGTGTCTGGGTGTCTGGGTGTCTGGTGTGGCTTGACCCCCATCTACACTGTGACAGACACGGGGCGTCTAACCAGTGGGCCTGCGTGCAGCTCCTAGATCAGCCGTGGGCAAACTACGGCCCGCGGGCCGGATTCGGCCCGTTCCGCTGTTCTATCCGGGCCCGCGGAGCGGGAAGAGCGGAGGGTTCTCTTGCTCTCCCCTCCGCTCCTTCACCAGCAGCCCAAGATGAGAGTGCCAGCACGGTCAGGCTGCTTTGGTTCCAGCCCTCCGGTTCAGTGTAAGAACCCATGGTGGCCCTCGCGTCAAAAAGTTTGCCCACCCCTGTTCTAGATCCTTCTCACGCAGCCACTAGACTGGGCACGGTGGGAGGGAAAGGCTCGGGCTCCCTCAGCCTTCCTTCAGAGCCGGGAAGTTCTCCCCAAAGGAGAACGCTGGCGCTTAGCCTCACCCCTTCCACCTGCCCCCCCCCCCCGTCCCCCAGCCCCGGCCACTGACCCCGGGCCTCTCCGCCTCAATGCGGGGCGCCCCCTCCCGGGACACCTCCCCCCCTCATCCTCTAAGGCCCAGTTCCAATGGCCCCTTCTCTCTGGGGGTTCCCCGCTACCCCGGGCTCCCTCTCTCTATGGTGCTCCCGTGGCTCCTGCCTCCCTCGAAAACCGCTCTGTGGAGACTCCGGGGGTGTCCCCCCATCTTTGCCCTCCGGGGGAACCCCCCCCCCGGGGGATGGAGGGCCCGGTGGATCCCTCCCCAGCCCACCTGTCGTAGTCCTGGATGATCTGCCCCACGGCCCAGATGGCCGACAGGTACTCGTTGGTGCCCATGGGGTTGATGTAGTGCAGAGAGGAGGGGTCGAAGGGATTGCCGTTGGAGGCTGTGAAGTCTATCCCGACCTGCGGGGTGCGGAGGGGAGACACCCCCAGAGTGAGCGGAGGCCCCAGCTCCCCGTCTCACCCGTGGGGAGCCCGCTCCGCTCCCATAAGGCCGCCGACGCCCGAGTCACTCCGCGCGCGGGCTCTCGCACCAGCCGTGGCTCACGGTGGCCTGAGCGTCCGGTCTGTTATCCAGACGGTGCAAAGCCAACTCAGCGGCCAAATTCCTTCTCCTTCCCCTCCCCCTCCCAGCTCACGAGCTCCCATTTCTTTTCTTTTTTTTTTTTAATACACTTTATTAATATTTTACAGAGAGGAAGGGAGAGAGATAGAGAGCTAGAAACGTCGATGAGAGAGAAACATCGACCAGCTGCCTCCTGCACACCCCCTACCGGGGATGTGCCCGCAACCAAGGTACATGCCCTTGACCGGAATCGAACCCAGGACCCTTCAGTCCGCAGGCTGACGCTCTACCACTGAGCCAAACCGGTTTCGGCTCACCAGCTCCCATTTCTAAGGCCTTTCCTCCTGAGGTCCTGCCCCCTAAAGAGCCAGCGGGTCCCCTGTTCTCCCAGACACTTCCCCACCCCAAGCCAACTCCTCCTCACCCCTCGGACCGCCAAGGGGCCTGGGCGCCTGCGGCTGCCAGGTAGGGCAGAGCCCGCCGCCCCCGGCAGACCAGATGCTCACTGCGGGCAAGGTGCATGCCCCAGGGCACGGGGGGGGGGGGGTGCCCCGCAGGGATGAGGGCTGACAGTGGCCAGGGACCTGGGCTCCCCCAGCTCTCAGCCTGGAGGGAAGCCCAGCCCAGACCTTGCAGGGGCAGCACCGAGGGGCGGGCACTGCCCGGCAGAGGGGGTGGTTAGGACGGGGACGCAGGGAGAAGGCGGCCACCTTAGGGGCTCAGTGAGGTGTGGGGCGGGGCGGCTCCCCGAGATCAGGGTGGCATGTCTTAGTCTTCGAGGGGCACGGCCTGGAGCCGGGCACACAGGTGACCGGTGCCCATCTGCGGAGGGGGCACACGCGTGCAGGAGGAACGGGACGGCTGGCCGCGGTGGGTGAGGGGGCAGCGGTGAGCGGAGAGTTACAGGCCAACAGGGCCATCCCCCGACCCCATCCACCCTGCAGCGGACCCCCGGGCCCCGGGGGCCGGGAGGTGGCGGTGGAGGCCGGGGGCAAGGCGGGGAGGAGGGCAGAGCACGGGACCAGCCGGTTCTCCCCCGGGGCCCGAGGCTCCCCGGGGGCGAGGAGCCGGGACGCAAGCCTGCCGGGCACACTCAGAGGAGGAGCGAGTCCTCCCCGCAGTGGTTACTGGGCGTCCGCTCCGTGCGGGCACTGGGCTGTGCCGAGGTCGGAGCACTGGGCTGGGCCGAGGTCGGAGCACTGGGCGTGTGCCGAGGTTGGAGCACTGGGCATGTATGTGCCGAGGTCGGAGCAAACCTAATGAGGCTAGAGGTGGGGCAGGCAGGGGCGAGCAGGAAACGCTTCCGGTAACCCCAGAGTGGCCAGCGCCCTGGCACGGATCAACTAAAAGTGACAAGGAGCCCTCACCGGCGTGGCTCAGTGGACAGAGCGTCGGCCTGAAGACTAAAGGGTCCTGAGTTCGATTCCGGTCAAGGGCATGTGCCTTGGTTGCGGGCACGTCCCCAGTGGGGGGGGTGCAAGAGGCAGCTGGTCTATGTTTCTCTCTCATCCACGTTTCTAACTCTCTATCCCTCTACCCTCCTCTCTGTAAAAAAAAAAAAAAAAAAAAATCAATAAAAAATATATATATTTTTTAAAAATAAAATAAATGAAAGTGACACAGAGCAAACAGGGGAAGACAAGGCCCCTCGCAGGGGACCTCCGTGCCCCGCCTGCGGAATGGCAGAGAGTTCCGGGCAGAAGGAACCGCAAACGCAGGGCCTGAGGCAGAGCGGGGTTGGCATGTGGGGAAGAGTGAGCATCCGTGTGGAGAGAGCGGAGCGGGGAGGAGGGGGCAGGTAGGCAGGAAGGCCTGTGGGCAGCGAGGGGGAAGTTGGCTTTTTCCTTCCCACGGGGAGTGGCCAGCCATCTCTGCGGGCCGGGCAGCCACACGCCAACGCAGCTAAGCCCGGCCTCGGGCCACCCCCAGGGCCGTCACAACGCGGGATAGGGGGTGGGGTGGGGTGGGGCTGGGGAGCTTACGGTGAACATGAGCTGGCAGCCTCCCAGGATGTAGTCCAGGAAGGAGTAGTCCCGGTTGATCTGCAAGGAACCGGGGAGTCAGTGGGTCCCCGCCCTCCGGGGCCACGCTCCCACCGATGTCCCTGGAGCTGCTGCTCTCACCCGGAACCTTAGCGGGGCCAGGAGAGCAAAACAGGCAGACGACAGGGCTGGGTCTGACACACCAAAACCCAGATCCCAGAGCGCTCAGAGCAAGGGCTCCCAGCGGACACACACACACACACACACACACACACACCACCCACACACACACACACACACACACACACACTCACACACACACACATACCCCCCACACTACACACACCACACACACACACACACACACACACACACAATAATTGCTGGCAGGGTTCGAGGCAGGGCCTGGCCTCTGGCCCCAGGCCTTCCCCTCTAAGTGAATAAAGCTGCTGTTTGGTGCTCTTTGCCTCCCTTTTGGCAAAGGATATAATGGCCTCTCTATTTTGGGAGAACCAGCCCGTGGGCGGGGTGGGGTAGAGTTGTAAGGGTTCCTCTCAACAAAAACGCATTTAAGTTAAAAAAGTAAATAAACAAACAAAAGTGGGGGGCGGAGGCCTGATGACAAAAATAGGACAGGCGTCAAAAATCACCAAAGGGGCGCCCGCCGGTGTGGCTCAGTGGTTGGACACCACAGACCCATGAACCAGGAGGTCACAGCTCGAGATGCCAAGCACCAACGGGCAAGCTGCCCGCGTGGGAAGCAGCAGTGACCCCCCGAGCGGGCGGGGCTCTGGGAGGTCATCTCATTTCCTGCAGGACCTCCGCCCGGGGGTGAGACACGAGACTGACCCTTCCCGTGCTTCCTTCATCAACACCCCCCTTCCGCCGACGAGGAGACCGAGGCCCAGGCAGGCTCGGCTCCGAAAGCCACAGAGCCGGGGCCGGACTGGCTCGCAGGCTCACCGGCCCTGCCCCGTGCCCCCCCCTCCCACTCCCCTCCCCGCGGGCTCACCTTGCAGGATCGCAGGATGATGATGCCCGAGTTTTTATAGTTCTTCTTTTTCCTCTGCTTCTTGGGGTTGATGCACTCGAACTCCAGCTGGGAGGAGGGCGAGAGGCTCCCCTCAGGGCCTGGGGTCCTGGGGACTGACCCTCCTCTGGACCCCAGAACGCCCTCCACAGCATCGACCGGGGATAGCAATGCCTCCTCCAGGAAGCCTTCCTGGATGTCCGCCCCCAGAAATGGGTTCCGGCCCCCGGGTTCACACCAAGCGGTGGCTCCCCAAGGCGGGAGGGCTGCCTCTACCCCGACCGCAAGACAGCCCACCCGTGTCATACCCACTCTCGAACCCAGAACCGGCCCCCAGGGCCTGGCTTCTCGTGGGCAGCCCCTGAGTGCTCGCTATGTGCCAGGCACTTTCCCCGTGTCATTTCCTTTCATTCCCACTCCACTCCATGCCCATTTGACAGATGGGCAAACTGAGGCCAGGAGAGACTGGATGTCTTCTTACTCAAGGCCATCCAGCCAGAGAAGTAAAATCTGCGCCCCAGTCTGCCTGGTTCCAAAACCTGCATCCCCTCCCCGACCCTCCGCTGAGGTCTTGGGGTCACGCACACACGCACGTGCCCCCCTTACCGGCACGCCATCGCGGGCGTTACACATCTGCGACACCGACGTCTGGAACTCGCCGATGAAGTCGTGGCCCCCATCGTTGTCATAGTCGTAGCATATGACCTGGGGTGGGTGCAGCGAGGTCACCCCGGGGCTGCCCCCCAAAGGGGAGGAGCCCTCCCGCCCCTCTCAGTCCCCCGGCCACACACACCCCTCGGGGACAACTGGACAGCGCCCTGTTTTAGAGAAGGGGACCCGCAAAGCTGGCAGCTCTGCCCGGGTCACTCAGGGGCTGGGCAGACCCAGGACCAGAACTGGGGTCCCCTCCCCCTGCCCCCAGACGGGTTCTCTCTCCATCTTAGTAAGAAAAGGCTGCGTGGCCAGTGTGGCTCAGTGGTTGAGCATCGACCTATGAACCAGGAGAACATGGTTCGATTCCTGCTCAGGGCACATGCCCCGGTTGTGGGCTCCATCCCCAGTAGGATCTCTCTCATCGTTGATGTCTCTCTCTCCCCCTCTCCCTTCCTCTCTGAAATCAATTAAAAAATATTTTAAAATATATTTTATTGATTTTTTTACAGAGAGGAAGAGAGAGGGATAGAGTTAGAAACATCGATGAGGGAGAATCATCGATCAGCTGCCTCTTGCACACCCCCTACTGGGGATGTGACCGCAACTAAGGTCCATGCCCTTGACTGGAATCGAACCCGGGACCCTTCAGTCCGCAGGCCGACGGCGCTCTATCCACTGAGCCAAACCGGTTTCGGCAATAAAAATATTTTTTTTAAAGAAAGAGTTTTGGCCGAAACCGGTGTGGCTCAGTGGTAGAGCGTCGGTCTTCGGACTGAAAGGTTCCGGGTTCGATTCCGGTCAAGGGCATGTACCTTGGCTGCGGGCACATCCCCTGTAGGGGGCGTGCAAGAGGCAGCTGGTCGATCTTTCTCTCTCATAGATGTTTCTAGCTCTCTATCTCTCTCCCTTCCTCTCTGTAAAATATCAATAAAATATTTTTTTAAAAAAAAAGAAAGAAAGGAAGGAAGGAAGGAAGGAAGAGCTTTGCGGGGACCCCCCAGGAAGCTCCGGGGAGACAGGAAGGCCTCACCTGGATGGGCTTCTCCATGTCCCCGTCACACAGCGACACCAGCGGCAGGGTGAACGGCTTCCACACGGGATCCAGCGTGTACTTGATCACCTGCGGGCGGGGCCGGGAGGGGCGAGGTGGGCTGGGGCCCGGGGGCAGCAGGGCGCGGGGTCAGGTCAGCCCGGGGGGACAGGGCGTGGCGGATGGGGAGACCCACAGCCGCACGGTGAGGAGGACGCGGGCATCCCTGCGGCGGGGAGAACCGTCCCGGGGCACCATCACGCTGCCCTGGGCACAGCCCTCCCGGGGGCAGCCGGACTGGGGACCCGCGGCTTAGGGACGCCCCGGCCCCCGCACCCACCTCCGTCCTGTGGACCAGCATCCACTTGCCGTCCACCCCGGGCTTATAAAACTCCAGGAACGGGTCCGACTTCCCAAAGAGGTCCTGGGGCGAGCAGAGGGGGCGGGTGAGGGAGGCGCACTGCCAGCTCCGGCCGGGAGGGGGTTTGTGGCCCGGCTGCGTGCCCAGCCCGGGGTCGGGGGGGCGGCTGTGGGCCAGTCCAGCCTGGCCCCCCTCCCCTCTCCTCTGCGGGGCTCAGCGAGGGGCCCTGGGACCCACTGCCTCCCCAGAGGAACCACCCCACCCCGGGCCCCCACACTGGAACTCAGAGACCTGGGGGAGCAGCAGGGCGGGCCAGGCGGGACTTCCAAAGGGACTGTTCCCAGGAGCCCCCGGCGGGATGGGATTCTCACTTATTGTAGTGCGAACCCGAAAAAATGATGGCAACTCTCCCGAGCACATTACAGATGGGATAGGGCATCCTTTTAAAACCCGGTCATTGGCCGAAACCGGTGTGGCTCGGTGGATAGAGCGTCGGCCTGCGGACTGAGGGGTCCCAGGTTCGATTCCGGTCAAGGGCATGGACCTTGGTTGTGGGCACATCCCCGGTCGGGGGGCGTGCAAGAGGCAGCTGATCGATGATTCTCTCTCATCAAGGTTTCTAGCTCTCTATCCCTCTCCCTTCCTCTGTAAAAAATCAATAAAATATTTTTTTAAAAAAAGAGTGTCGCTCTAAAGAGCCGGTAATCAAGCTGGGGAGCCGGAAAATCAGTAATAATGCACATCGGGCAGCGATTAGCATTGGGAGACGAGTATAGCAACGGACCATTACAGTTTTGGGGAAGACCTTGCTGAGCAGGTGACCTAAGGGCGAAGGCATGGTGGAGGCGAGGGGCCCCCAGGAGAATAGTTAAGGTAAGGAACCCCGCGGGCAGCGGGAACAGCAAGTGCAAAGACCCTGAGGCAGCAGGGGGGCCCCGGATGCGATCCTGGGAGCGGAGTGCTGGCGGGGAGAGTGACACGGGGGAGGTCAGAGCAGCCGTGGGCAAACTACGGCCCGCGGGGGCCAGATCCGGCCCGTGCAGCTGTTCCATCCGGCCCACGGAGCCGGAAGAGCCGAGGGTTCTCTTGCTCTCCCCTCCGCTCCTTCACCAGCAGCCCGAGAGGAGAGTGCCAGCATGGTCAGGCTGCTTTTGTTCCGGTCCTCTGGTCCAGTGTAAGAACCCATGGTGGCCCTCGAGTCAGAAAGTTTGCCCACCCTGGGTCAGGGGGTCTGGGGCCCCGCAGGCTGCTGTGAGGATCCCGGTGCTGACACTGAGCGAGGCAGGGAGTTCCCGAGGAGTGGGCCTGGACCGGGGGCCACGTCCCGAACACTTCTAAGGGACGGGGAACTCACTACCTCTACTTGGGGGTGGCCGGCTCAGCCCCGGGCGAGGGGCTCGTCCCTCGGTGACGGGCGAGGACAGTGGCGGCCGGACGTCCCAGGTCAGGGCCACACGACCCTGGGGCTGGGGAGGGCCAGTGCTCCCCGAAGGAGAGACCCCCCCCCTTCCCTCCTCCGCCCACCTCACCTTCTTGTCCAGCTTCCTGCCGGCCAGGCTCAGCGTGATGACGCGGTTGTCCGACAGCTCCTGGGCGGCGATCTGTGAGGCCGGAGGAACGGGGGGGGGGGAGGGGCTCAGCACCCGTGCCTCCTGCCGGGGGCACAGGGTGGGCACAGGGTGACCCCGGAGTTGGTGCTCCAGAGCTAAGGGGGCGAAGGGAGGGGAGGGACAGTGCCCAGTGACCCTGGACTAGTCCCTCGTCTTCCCCCCACCTCCGTTTCCATCTTCCGAAAACGGGGTAGCCCATGTGGATAGGAGAAATCAAACAGGGACCCTACGTGGCCCCAGAGAGGGGTGGCGAGGGCAGAAAAAGCAGGCACCAGCCAGAACCGGTTTGGCTCAGTGGATAGAGCGTCGGCCTGCGGACTGAAGGGTCCCGGGTTCGATTCCGGTCAGGGGCATGTGCCTTGGTTGCGGGCACGTCCCCGGTAGGGGGTGTGCAAGAGGCAGCTGGTCGATGATTCTCTCTCATCGATGTTTCTAACTCTCTATCCCTCTCTCTTCCTCTCTGTGAAAAAAATCAATAAAATATGTTAAAAAAAAAAAGAAAAAAAAAGCAGGCACCAGCCATGAGGGGCGGTCTTGAGTCCTGGGGGGAGGCTGTGGGCCCCCCTCCCGCCCCCACTGCGGGGCCAGAGAGCCACAGCCACCCCCAAACACCACGGCCTCAGGAATTCCAGCAACTCCACTCTGCAGCTAGGGAAACTGAGGCCCAGGGCCGGGGCGGGAGGCACCTGAGCCCCCATCTGCTCTCTCAGCTCGCTGCCACCCCTTCTCCACGCCCTCCCCATCCACCAGGGGGGCTCTCTGGCCCCAGCGGGGTCACCCGGGTCCCCTCGGTCCCCAGCAGTGAGGTGTGCTGGCTCCCCTCGGGGCTGGGGCCTCCCCTCCCCCCACCCCCAGGCTGGCCTCCCCGAACCCGCTCCCCGAGCCACGGGCAGAGGCCAGGCGTGAGGAGGCTCTGAACCCCACCGAGGTGGAGGGCGGTGGGGGGAGAGGCCTGGCCCGGCGGCAGGGCGGTGGACAAGGGCCCGGGGGCACGGGCAAGGGGTGCAAGAATCCAGCTGCCTCCACCCCAAGGCGCGCCCAGGGAGAGCGGGGGCAGGCGAGGGGGCAAGGCGGGGACGGTGGGTCCCTCGCCACCTGGACTGGGAGGCTCCGCGGCCCGTGGGAGCCAGGGGGGCTCGGGAACAGGAGAGGGAGCCGGTGTGCACGCACCCAGGAAGGTGCCTCCCCCCCACCCACATGTGGCCAGCTCTGGGAGTCGCCTGGGGTCCGAGGGGGGACCTTCCAGGAGAGAAGCTCACTAGCTGAACCCCCCAGGGCGCTTCCCCTCCCGGCTCCAGCCCCCTCCTCTGCAAAAAGGGGGGGGGGCTTCTCCGCCTTCTGGGGATCTGGGAGGGCGGGGGGCTCAGCCCGCAGGGGCCCTGAGCATCGCCAGAATCACTGCACATCGCATCATCGCATCATGGCATCGCAGAATCACGGCTCTGCAGCCACAAGCCCATTTCCGCCTGGCAAGGCGCCCCAGAAAGACCCCCGACGGAGGGCAGGGGGGGCCGGGGCTGGGGGAAGGGAGGGCTCTGGAGGCCTCCGGAGTAGGAGCGCACCCCGGGAATAGCAGGCTGTGGGGGTTGGGGGGCCGGCCTCTGACAACCCCCCTTTACCCCCAGCTTGGCGGCCCCCCAGGCATCCTGCTGGGAGCCAGGAGCCCGTTGCTAAGAGACCTGTTGCTAAGTTGTAAGTTGGGCCTTTTTACTCCACACAAAGCTGGTAATTATCTGCCAGGGAAGCGGCCCATTGATGGGGGAGGGCGGCCCGCAGAAGCGGCAGCCGGCGGGGGTGCGGAGGGAAGAGGGGGGTGCGGAGGGAAGGGGGGTGCGGGGGAGAGGTGGGGGGGGGGCCCGGGTACCGTAATCAGGCCCTTCCCGGCGGGCTTGTCATTCATCAGCAGCAGAGGCCGAGTGATCTTTTTGCTGGAGACGATCTGAGGAGGGAGAGAGGAGGAAGGATGCTCAACCCTCATAGCTCGCCGGCTGCTCCATG
This sequence comes from Vespertilio murinus, assembly GCA_963924515.1. Lineage (NCBI taxonomy): Eukaryota > Metazoa > Chordata > Mammalia > Chiroptera > Vespertilionidae > Vespertilio > Vespertilio murinus. The sequence continues at coordinate 5,369,902 of OZ004716.1, read as the reverse complement.
CCAGGCGCCCGCCGTGCCTCCCGCCTTTGCCTCCCGCCGCGCCAGGCTCTGGGGAGGCTGGAGGGAGCCCGCAGCTATTGCTAACCCCGCCGGGCTGGCTGCGGGGAGACTGCGGCCCAGAGAGGCCAAGACACTCGCCCGGGGTCCCCCAGCTGGGATGGGAGCCCGGCACCCCGACTCCCACCGACCCGACTGCCCCAGGAAAAGGCTCCTGCAAAAGGCGCTCCCGTCTGGGGACAGCTGAGGGGAGGTCAGCCCCCCCCAACTGCCTCCCGGAAGCCATCCACCGACCGCACCCTCCTGTGATGGAGGGGGGCAGACTCTCCCGGTATGTTCACCGGTTCGCACAGGACACACAGTCACACCTGCGTCCCTCCGCGATCCACGCCCTCCCGCCACCTCTGTCTCCTCCACCCCCAGCCCTTCGGGGGCCACCCTGGCCCTCTGTGGCTTAGGGGGACTGCCAGGGTTTCTTGGTGCCCATACGAGCATGTACCTCCCCCCGGACCCCCCAATGCTGGTCTCCTCCCTGCGCTTCTCCATCTTCTCTGTGCCACTGGGGGCCCCGGGCACCCGGCTCCCCTGTCCTTCTGGCTTTTGGGGGTTCAACCAGTGGGGGTGCCAGCAGGAGCCAGGAGAGCAGTTGGGGGGTGGGGGAGGCTGGCTGAGGTCTGGCAGAAGCCATTTTCCTGGCCTTGGCTCCGCTGCGGCCCAGGGGCCACAGCCCCACAAGCCCTGCCCACACTTCCTGCCCTGCCTGCCCTCCAGGCTGGGTCCAGTACTGCCCCCACCCCCCTGTCAGTTCCCTGCCGCTGACCGCTGACCACTGCGCCTTAAGCTCGGGCCTCAGTTACCTTTGGGGGGTGCGGACACCCAGGCCGGCGGGAGCCCTGATGCAGGCACCCCGCTTCTCACCTAACTGTGGGGGGACCCTTGCTCTTTTCACCGAGCACCACCTCTTGCAGGCCTGGGGCCTGTAGGCCTCCACGGGGACCTCCCAAAGGAATTTTAATTTTACTCCCTCACCACCTCCACAGGCTGGGCAGTCAGCATCATCCCCGAGGGAAATATGGGGACATTGAGGCCCAGTAGGGGCCGGGGCCTGTGCCATAAAGGATGATTGTGTCAGGGGCTCCACGCCCTGAAAACTCCCACCCTCCCTGCGCCCACCAAGGGCCGCACTGGACGGGGAAGTGTGGCCCCGGAGGGAAAGGAAGTTGCTCAAGGTCACATAGTCAGCCCAGGGTTCCCTGGGTTCCTGGTCGGACCCTCCTGCCCCAAAGTCAAGACCACATTGAGCCCTGACTGATTCGGTTCAGTGGATAGAGCGTCGGCCTGCGGACTGAGGGGTCCCGGGTTCGATTCTGGTCGGGGGCATGCACCTTGGTTGAGGGCACATCCCCAGTTAGGGGGTGTGCAGGAGGCAGCTGACTGATGTTTCTCTCTGTCCCTCCCCTTCCTCTCTGTAAAAAAATCAATCTATATCTATATATCTATATATCTATATATCTATATATCTATATATCTATATATCTATATATCTATATCATCTATATCTCTATCTATCTATCTATCTATCTATCTATCTATCTATCTATCATCTATCTATCTATCTATGAAAGCCCAGCAACCAGAAAGGTGGAATGACCAGAATGACCAGTGCCTACGACTGCACTGTGGCAGCCAACCAGCCTGACCCAGGCCCTGACTGGCCCTTCCACCCAGGCCGACCCGGCCCTGAACCAGCCCCCAACACCTCCACTGGGGACGAGGCCAGCCACCAAGCACCCGCATCCTCTCCCCCACCCACAGGCCTGGCCCTGATTGGCCCCTATCTGTGCAAGCTGGCTAGACCCCACCCATGCACGAATTTGTGCACCAGGCCTCTAGTAATATTAATATTAAAAAGACCACACTTGATGGCTTCTAACAATCAGTAGCTCTGGCCACGTGGGCCCCCCTTTCCTGTGTGGCTACATTTGGCTGGCACTGTGCTCAGTGTCGTCCAATGCGAGCCCATCCCCTGGCCCCGAACCCACCAGGCTACTGCCCCCCGCCCCCCTCTCCTGCCCGCTGGCCCCTCAAGCAATCTGTGCTTGTGACACCACCTCCGGAGCCGACGGAAAACGGGGCCAGGGCACGCGGGCAGCCCGAGAGACGCGGCCCCAGGGACGGCCCTGCCCGTGGGGGCAGGGTGAGGTCTGGGAGGGTGGGTCCTGCCCCCCCACCCCACCCCCGGGGGGAGGAGGGGGGCTCACCACGCCCAGGTTGCAGGAGAACTGGCCCAGGAAGTCGTGTTCGTCCAGCTGGGTGCTGGACTTGTCCTGGTCGAAGAGGGCGAACTTGAGCTTCTGCACCTCCTCGAAGTGGTAGTCCAGCACGAACTTCTTGGAGAAGGCGGGGTTGAGGTTGTTGATGGCGGTCTCTGTCCTGTCGTACTGGCAGAGAGGCGGGGGAGATGGGGAGGGGTCAGAGGTCAACCTTCTGGGAGGGGGGGTGCTGGCGGGACACCCACGCTGTGCCGGGCACTCGGCCGGGCATCTGGGGGGGCGGCCCTCAGCTCACAGCGGGGGACGCGGAAGCACAGAGAGGTGAAGTGAGTTCCCCAGGGGGCAACAGCGAGAGGGGCCACGGGCCAAGGTCTGAACCCGGGTCTGACTCCAGCACCCACACTCCCAACGCTCCGGCCCTGCCTCCGCCCCCAGGATGGCAGGGTGAGAGCCGGTGCCCCGCCCTGCCCGGGTGAGTGGCAGAAGGCCAGCCCCTTCCCTCATCTGTGCCTCGGTCTCCACTCCTGTAAAGTGAGGGGTTTGACTCTCTCTGGTTTTCTTTCTTTTCAAAATATATTTTATTGATTTTTCACAGAGAGGAAGAGAGAGGGATAGAGTTAGAAACGTCAATGAGAGAAACGTCGACCAGCTGCTGCCTCCTGCACACACACACACCCCCCCCCCCCCCACTGGGGATGTGCCCGCAACCAATGCACATGCCCTTGACCGGAATCGAACCCGGGACCACCCAGTCCGCAGACCCAACGCTCTATCCACTGAGCCGAACCGGTTTCGGCTCTCTGTGGTTTTCATTCTTTTTTGTTTGGGGAGGATCCTTTTTTCCAAGCCACATGTTACGAGGAAGCTGAGAGAGGCAACAGGCAGGAGGGCTCCCTGGGGGGAGGGGAGGATCTGGGGCTCCCCCCCTCCCCCCGGGCTCCCCTCCCACACACACAGAGGGCAGATGCTGGAGCCTTGCACGGGATCCTGGAATGTCAATAGTGGAATTGTGCAGCCCCAGGGTCCCGCCCACTGGGGGCGCCCGGCCCGGGTGGGGACAGGGCCTGTACTGTGGGTCAGTGGTGGGGCTGGGACAGGAGCCCTGCCCTCCGGCCACGCCACACGAAGGTCCCCCCCCCCGCCCCCCCAAACCGCAGAGTCCGGGTGACCGTCTATTTTGGGGCTTGGGCTGTGTTGATCTTTCCTCCCACCCCGTCCATTTCCAAGGGCCGGAGGGGCAGGCAGAGGTCTTGATCTTGGGCTAATTTTAGCCGGGGTGGCTGGCCCGGGTGGGAGGGGGCTAGCCGGGGAAGTTGGGGGGCACTGCTCCTGGAAGGGCAGGCACCGGTTCTAGGGGCCTGGCAGAGGGGACAGGAGGCTCCAGGCGGGCTTGGCCTCACGCCTGGAGCTACCCCTCCCCCCCCGCCCGGGGGTCCTCAACTGACCCCCCCCCATCCCACCTCCCCGTTCCGGCTTCATCTCCAAAGCCCTGGGCGACACAGCCGAGTCCCCAGGGGCTCGGGGGCCCCCGCTGCCCCCGTGGCCCCGCTGTAAAATGGGCCAGCGACCTCGGCCCCAATCCCTTGGCTTTGGAAGGACCCGACTTCTGTGGAGAGTCTGTGTGAACCACAGGGCGTCCAGTGGGATGTGCTCGGCGGCCTGGCTAACTGTGATGACAAGCAGACACACATTTTGGAGAATCCTATATTCACATAAAACTATCTGGAAGGCGGGAGGCCCAACTTTTTTTATGTTTTTGTTTTTTAACCCTCGCTAGAGGGAATTTTTCCATTGAGTTTTAGAGAAAGTGTGTGTGTGTGTGGGGGGGATGACAGAGAGAGAGAGAGAGAGAGAAACATCGATGTGAGAAACACATCCATTGGTTGCCTCCCGCATGGCCCAGGGATCGAGCCTGCAATGGAGGTACGTGCCCTTGACCGGAAGTCGAACCCGGAACCCTTCCGTCCTCAGGCTGACTCCCGAGCCACTGAGCCGAACCAGCTAGGGCTGGGTACCCAACTTTTAGCAGAGACTCCCCCTCACAGGCAGGCTCCCCACTATCCTGACTTTCTTCTTCCGGCCCACCTGGCTTTTCTGAATGGACTACAATGAACACAGAGCAGCCGTGGGCAAACTACGGCCCGCGGGCCGGATCCGGCCCGTTCAGCTGTTCTATCCGGCCCTCGGAGCCGAAAGAGCGGAGGAGGGTTCTCTTGCTCTCCCCTCCGCTCCTTCCCCAGCAGCCCAAGAGGAGAGTGCCAGCACGGTCAGGTTGCTTTTGTTCCGGCCCTCCGGTCCAGTGTAAGAACCCATGGTGGCCCTCGAGTCAAAAAGTTTGCCCACCCCTGACATAGACCCCGTAGGGCGTAAGCACGAAGCAATTTTTAAGATTGGGAAGCCTTAACGGTTTGGATTTCTCAACGTCCTTCCTCACCCTGCATCGCTCCCCAGTCCTCAGGCCCAAGTTTCCCAGTCTCGAATCGCCTGGCTGTGGCCCCATCGGCACCCCCAGCTCTGGGCTCGTCAGGGTAGGTGGGGGTGGGGTGGGGGTGGGGCAGAGGAAATCCACATTTCACAGATGCCACCGTCTCAGACAGGGACAGCCACTTGCTCAAAGCCACACAGCGAGGAGAGACAGCACGGGGCCCTGGTCCGGCATGGAGACCAAAGCCTGGGTCCCCCCCGTCCCTGCTTGCCCCTCACTGTGTGTTCCTTTAGGAGTAAGTGGGGTAAGTCATTTAAAAGTGGAAGCAAGCTGCCGAAACCGGTTTGGCTCAGTGGATAGAGCGTCAGCCTGCGGACTGAAAGGTCCCAGGTTCGATTCCGGTCAAGGGCATGTGCCTTGGTTGCGGGCACATCCCCAGTGGGGGGTGTGCAGGAGGCAGCGGATGGATGTTTCTCTCTCATGGATGTTTCTAACTCTATTCCTCTCCCTTCCTCTCTGTAAAAAAAAAAATCCGTAATATATATATATATATATATATTTTTTTAAAGTAACAATTTTCTAAGAAGCCCCCAGCCCACACTCCAATTACCTCCAAGGCCCCTGGACCCAGGAGAAGCCCTCCCCCAGACCCCCAGCCCCCCCACCACCCGTCCCAGACGCGCATGCTCCGCGGCCTCACCTCCACCCACCGGCCGTTGCTCTCTGTGAAGAGGACGCAGAAGGGGTCGGACTTGGAGGTGACGTCCCGGTCCAGCAGGTTCTGGCCGCTCACGGACAGCTCCACCCTGCACACACAGTACTGCGAGCCCACGGGGGCCGCCCCTGCGGCTGGGGCGCCGGGACCCTGGATGTGGGCCATGGGGGGCGGCGGCGGCGGCGGCAACAGTTCCTGGCAGTCTGCGGGGACAGGAGTGGGGGGTCAGAGAGAGAGAGAGAGAGAGAGAGACACCCGACATCTACCACGCCGCCTGGGCAGAGAGACAGAGGATGAGGGTAGAGAGACAGAGGATGTGGGCAGAGAGACACAGAATGTGGGCAGAGAGGCGAGGAACGGTGTGGGTGGGTGGGTGAGGGGCGTACATGTGGGCAAGAGACAGGAGAAAGGAGAGCGCGGACGTGAGGGGCTCTGGTCAACGTGGTCAGTGTGTCTTCGGAGTCATTCTCGGCTCCGGTCCGTTTCTGCCTGTGACACACACACAGGTCCAAGCTGGCCCAGCCGGCCCGGCCACACATCCCGGGGGCACCGGCATCTCAGACGTGCCTGTCACCGGGAGCACCGGGCTTCTGGCGAACGTGGAGCTTTGTCGTCACTCGGGGTTCCCTAGTTGCCGTGGCCACTAGGAAGCTCATGTCTGGCAGCTTAGCCACAACTTGACCTTGTTTGCTGTCTGTCCTGTTCATCCTGTATCCCTGGCCTGAGCATGTGACTGGTGCACAGGATGCTCCCAGTATATATATGAATAATTAATAATAATAATAATAATAAAGCATGAGTGGGCCCCGGACGGTGTGGCTCACTCGGTTAGGCATCATCCTGTGCACCCAAAGGTCACAGCTCCATTCCTGGTCGGGGCACGCGCCCAGGGTGTGGGCTCCATCCCCCATAGGGGGTGTGCAGGAGGCAGCCAATCAATGTTTCCTCTCCCATGGATGTTTCTCCGCCCTCCTTCCTCCTGTCCTCTCTCTCTCTCTCTCTCTGAAGATCAATATAATTTAAAAAAACATATATTTTATTGATTTTTTACGGAGAGGAAGGGAGAGAGATATAGAGCTAGAAACGTCAATGAGAGAGAAACATCAACCAGCTGCCTCCTGCACACCCTCTACCAGGGATGTGCCCGTAACCAACGTACATGCCCTTGACCGGAATCGAACCCGGGACCTTTCAGCCCGCAGACCGACGCTCTACCACTGAGCCAAACCGGGTTTTGGCTCAATATAATTTTTAAAAATATATTTTTATTGATTTCAGAGAGGAAGGGGGAGAGAGAGAGAGAGAGAGAGAGAGAGAGAGAGAGAGAGAGAAACATCAATGATCAGAGCCATTGATCAATTGCCTCCTTATGCCTCCAACTGGGGATCAAGCCCGCAACCCGGGCAGGTGCCCTGGACCAGAATTGAACCCAAGACCCTTCACCCCACAGGCCGGCGCTCTCTATCCACTGAGCCAAACCAGCTAGGGAAAAGAAAAATGTAAAAAAAAAAAAAAAGGTGTGAGTGTATAAACCATGAACACATAAGCCCTCCACCTCACTCCTCCGGTCTCCCGTGAGCTGGTCCTTATCCGCAACACACAGAGTTTATCCTTTCCTCGTACACGGCTTCCCAGGACGCTGTGCCCTGGGCCGCACGCACCCTCCGCTGTCAGCGCTAATTACCACCCGCTCACTGGAAGCAGTTCTGCTCCTCTCTGGGCGCAGGGCGCTCATTGGGAGCAGGTGCGAGAAGCCACCTCCGGGGGCGGCGGGAGCTCCGGGTCCCACGGGGCACAGGCCCCACGGGCAAGTGCCTCCGTCTCCCCACCTGCCCGTGAGACCGCAGGCCACGGCCCTGGGGACCCCTGTGGCCAGTGCCTGTCTCCTCTGGCACGTGTTTAGCGAACACGGGCCCCTCACCCTGTGTCCAACCCCAAACTCTCACCCACAAAGACCGGCTTCCAGCTCCCTGACTACTGTCTTGCCCCTCACGTTGAGGAGGACCCTGGTCTTGCACCGCCCCAGAGAGGCAGGCGAGGAGGGTGCTCCCTGGGGGGCGACGAACCCCACTTTGTGAGCTGAGCCCCAACTTGGACCCGCAGAGGCTAATCCTCCTCCAGTCTCGTGGGGCAGCTGCCACGATGGCCCCGTTTCCCAGAGGGGGACACTGAGGCTCGTCCATCCCCGCCAGAGCGAGTCCTGAGCGTCCACTCGGACCCCGCGCCGCGCCAGGGCCGGGCAGAGAGGGGAACAGCGCCGGAGGCCCTGCAGGCAGCGGGGACCGTCCTCTGAGCCTCAGGAAGCCAGCGAGCCGGGGCAGGTTCTAAGCAGACAGGTGACATGATCTGATTTCTGTTTTTAAAAGCTCCCTCTGGCACCCGAGGGGAGAGAGGGCTGTCAGGCTAAACAGAGGCAGCGGGGAGCTGGGGAGGCTGGCGGGGAGGTGGCTGGCAGCCAGGCAGGGAGGACGGAGCCCTCCCCCTCCCTCCGGCCCTGGCCCCAGGCCACTCTCCACTCTCTGAGTGCCGGCCCCTCTGGGGGTGAGCGAGGGGCAGGCGCCAGGCCCTGGGCCCCTCCGGGCAGGCAGCACCTCCAGGCCAGCCCGGCATGAGAGGATGGACAGTGACCAAGCCCAGTGCTCATCCCTCCTCCCCCCTCCCGCCTGTCCCTAGGACCTCATTATCGGCACAGGAGCCCGGGCGGAGCTGCAATCTGCCGGCAGGTTTATTCTGGGCGGCGTGTAAGAATTAGTTCCCGTGGAGGGGCTGCAAGCCGCACTCCCTTCTCCCGAGCAGCTGGGTGCGCCGTGCCCGTGGGGGAGGGGTGGGCATGACCCCGGAGGGTGGGGGTGGGGGAGAGCCGTGTCCAAAGGGGACAGCTTGCCTCGTGGCTGAGAGAACGCCTGCTTATGGTGCCAGAGGCGGGGTGGGGCATGGCGGCCACCCACTTTACAGATGAGGAAACCGAGGCCGAGGAGAGAGAGCGCGTGCGCGTGCAAGTCACCTGCCGGAGGTGGCAGGGCCAGGAAACGGCAGAGGTGGGGTGTGGGCAGGGTCTGCCAGGGCAATGCTGGGCTTTCTGCTGGGGGGCGGGGTGGGGGCACGAGGACCCAGCTGGGGACCGATGGGGGTTCAGCCCGGCAAAAGGCTGGGAGGGCGGCAGGGTGGACAAGGTCAGCAGCTTCCCGAGGGTCACCCTGTCTATACCCCTGCCATCTCCCACCATCACGACGGGGTGCATCCCAGCCCCCCACCTGCTCCCCACCTCATGGCATGCCACCGACCCCCCCCCCCGAGCTGCCAAGTCGGACAGCTCTGGATTCCCATCCTGGGGGGTCCCATGGACACACACTCAGGTCCTGGCACTTCCTTGCACACGTACACACGTGTGTACGGTCACACAGGCACACACACACACACACACACACACACACATCCCCAAAGAGCACAGGCAAAGGAAGGTGAGCTCTGGTATGAACACTGGGGCCACTTCTCCCCACTCCCTGCACCCCACCCCCCATGTCCCCCCTCTCTCTGGTCCAAGTCACCATCATCACTCGCCTGCCCTCCCGCCCCTCATTGGCTGGGCCGGGCTGAGGGCAGAGGGCGGAGGGCAGAGGGCAGAGGGCAGAGGGCAGGAGGGCAGGTCACAGGAAGGCTCGGCTGGGCTCCCCGAGACACCGCCACGCCCTAGATCGGCTCCCAGGCCCCAGAGTGAGCGAGTGAGCCGAGCCAGGGAGCCATGGGTGGGATGGGTGGGTGGGGTCCCCCGGCCCCAACTCACCCTCCGGCCGGAAGCCTCTGGACCCCCGGAACGGGGAGCACATCCTGCCCAGCGTCGGGGCGGGCCTGGCCAGCGCGGGCCCCTCGGTGCCAGCCCGGCGGTGGGCAGGCCCCTGAGGCCTGACGCAATGGAAAAAGAAACCACAGCCCAGGCCAGCCGGGCCCCCTCCCCTCCTACCCCAGCAGGAGGGCAGGCGGGCGGGCAGGGTGTCATTACGGGCGGCAGGCCGGCCCCGTGCCGGAGGGAGGCACTCCTGGGCGCAGCCCCCCCCCCCCCCCCCCCCCGCCCCGCAGGTAATTGGAGGTTTTGGGCTGGAATCGGGGGTCTGGGAGCCAGGGCCTGCTCACGGAGGGTGCTGACGCCTGGCCCGATGGGTACAGGCCTTCCGGGGGGAGGGGACTGGACCCCCAGGGAAGGGGCTGGGAGGCAGGGAAAGGAATGAGTAGTCTCTTTTCCAGATGGGCTAACGGGGCTTAGGGATCCCCATTCAGTCACTCCGCAACCGCTCCTGAGCACCCCGCAACGAGCAGCAGTACAAGACAGGGTGTTGGCCCCCACAGGGTCCCCGGGCCCCAGCTGAGCGGACACCTGGTCACCTAGGCAGAAAGACAGCCCGGAGCCACAGGTCCGGAACATTCCGGCTTCGGCCAGCAGCCTCAGAGCCCATCTCCTTGGCCTCTGGCTTTCCTTCGCCTCCTTATCCGGCTGCTGCTGCTGCCACCGCCACCGATTCCACCCCCAAGCTGCACGCAGCATCGTCCTCATCTCCCAGGCCCCGGCCAGCCCGGGACACCTCATGCTCAGCCATGCACGGGCCCAGGACAGTCCCGACTCTGCCGCACCAGGATCCCTTTTTCTTGGCGAAACCTCGGGCTTTGCTTTTTTTTTTTTTTTTTTTTTAATATATTTTATTGATTTTTCACAGAGAGGAAGGGAGAGGAACAGAGAGCCAGAAACATCGATGAGAGAGATATATCGACCAGCCGCCTCCTGCACACCCCCCACTGGGGATGTGCCCGCAACCAAGGTACATGCCCTCGACCGGAATCGAACCTGGGACCCCTCAATCCGCAGACCGATGCTCTATCCACCGAGCCACACCGGTTTCGGCTCAGGCTTTGCTTTTAAGGCCCTCACATGGTCGTCGGACGAGGCCCCCCGTCTCTCGGGCCGGGTACTGCTGACATGGGCGTTTTGGGTTTACTAACGGTCGTTGGGTTCGTACCCGTGGGAGCTCCGCTCCATTCTGCGTGTGGCGCTTTAATAAAACGTTAAAAACGGCTCAGGGACGCCTCTCTGAGTCCCTCCGGAGCCCCAGTCACTCACGACATCCCACGTCGTGCACACCCGCTCAGGAAGTCACCCTCGCGGGAGCTGAAAGAGGAGGCTGACTCTGATTTTCATCTCTCGTTCCCGGCACCGAGGCAGAGCCCGGGAGCTAGACACACGTTTGCTGAACGCGAGGTCGATGCCCGGCCGGCGTGGCGGCTCCGTGGGCGAGCGTCCGCCTGTGGACCAGGGGGTCAGGGTTCGATTCCCGGTCAGGACAGAGGGCTGGGTTGTGGGCTGGATCCCCAGTGTGGGGCGTGCAGGAGGTAGCCGATCAATGATTCTCTCTCATCATTCATGTTTCTATCTCTCTCTCTCCCCCTCTCTCTAAAATCAATATATACATATAATTCTTTTTTTTTAAAGAGTGAGGGGAATGTTCGGAATCATGGGCTCCTGGAGTCTCTCTCTCTTTTAAAAAATATATATATTTTATTGGTTTTTCATAGAGAGGAAGGAGAAGGATAGAGAGTTAGAAACATCGATGAGAGAGAATCATCGACCGGCTGCCTCCTGCACACCTTGCACCGGGGATGTGCCCACAACCAAGGTACATGCCCCTGACCGGAATGGAACCCGGGACCTTCCAGTCCACCGGCGACGCTCTATCCACTGAGCCACACCGGTTCCGGCTCTTGGAATCTCTCGAGCTGAAAGGTTTTAACGTTTATCTGGCCCCACCTTCCAGCCACGTACCAATGCCAGCCACAGTCCCATCACCCCACCCTCCCACGGCCCCGGTTCTCGGGGGGGGGGGGTGGTGCACCCCAAGCTGCTCACCCTCCCTGCGTACCTAAGGCCGCTCCCAGAGAACAGGCTGGCGCTCTCACCCAGGCGGGGGGCGGCGGCTCCGCGCCAATCACTGCTCCACCTTCGCGGGGGCACTGGCTGCGGCTCTGAAGACGCCGCGCTCCCGACAGGCAGCCAGGCCATTATGGGGATAAATATAGACACAGCCGCCCGCCCGAGAGGAGGCCGTGCGGGGCTGGCCCCATGCCCCGGGAGCCCCCCTTTCCCTGCGCCCCCCACCCCCGGCTCCCACCAGACCACCCCCGGGGGAAGGCTCTTCTCCGTAGCCCCCTTCTGCCTCTGGGGGTGGGGGGTCCCCGGGGCGCCGGGGTGAGACCTGCTTCTGCCACAGCCTCGGCTCCCTCACCCCCAGAGTGGGTGGGGGACGCCCTGCCCCCCGGCTTCCCGGGAACCCCGGCGGGGAGGACGGAGGCCGTGGATGTGCTCTGGGACTCGGGGAGCACTTCAGGGACCTGGGGGGGGTCGGCCTGGCCAGGCTCGGAGGGCGGACCGGCGCCCGGAGGGTGGAGGGCCTGGTGGCAGTGACCGTGGGCCCAAGTCTGGCTCCATCCGAAGGGGCCCTGGGCAGCCACAGACCGGGCGCGGGCACAGCCCTGTGGCCCCCCCCCCCCCCGTGGCACCCCACCTCCTCCCGGGGACTCCCACGGGGAGACCGAGGGGACAGGGGCTCCCGGGGCTGTGAGAACTTCCGCAGGCCCCTGTCCCTCCCTGTGCCTGGGCCCCCTCCAGCCCTGGGGGCTCTGGCTGGCATCGCTGCCCGGCGCCCGGCGCCCGGCTCCTGGCTCCCGGCTCCCGGCTCCCGGCCCCTGTCCTGCCCAGCGCCTCCGGATGAGTAAGGCCTGCAAGCCATCGCTCGCCTGGTGCCTGACCCCCTCTGTGTCCCCCCGCAGCAGCCTCCGCTCACATCCCCCGCAGACAGGACCTCCTGCCTTTAAAAAAAAAAAAAAAAAAAAAAAAAAATATATATATATATATATATATATATATATATTTTATTGATATTTTACAGAGAGGAAGAGAGAGAGAGAGCTAGAAACGTCCATGAGAGAGAAACATCGACCAGCTGCCTCTTGCATACCCTCTTACTGGGGATGTGCCCGCAACCAAGGTGCATGCCCTTGACCGGAATCGAACCCGGGACCCTTCAGTCTGCAGATCGACGCTCTATTCACCAAGCCACACCAGTTTTGGCCCTCCTGCCTTTTGTTAATGGCTCCCGGCAGTGCGCCGGCCTCCCCGCCAGCCGCCCACACCCCGCCACGCCGCCGAGGAGCACCCACCCGCCCCGTCCCATCCGCCCATTTTACAGGCCAGACAACCGAGGCACAGAGAACGGAGGCCACACCTGCCCGTGAGGGGCTGGATTGTGTCCTCCCCCGCCCACCACCCTCCTCCACCAAAGGATGTGCTGAAACCCTAACCCCCGGAGCTCAGAATGGGGTCCTCTTTGGAAGTGGGGGCGGCACGGATGTAACTGGTTCAGATGAGGCACACTGGAGGGGGGGTGTCCGTGACCCCACGTGAAGGACCGTGAGGCACCGAGGGAAGGCAGCGGGGAGAGGGAGGCAGAGACGGGGTGGTGACATGGCCTCGAGGTTAAGGGATGCCCGGCGCTGCCAGGAGAGCGAGGAGGTCCCTTCCCCCGGAGCCCCGAGGCAGCACGGCTCCGCCAGCACCGTGGCTTCGGCCCTCTGGCCCCAGGCCACGGAGAGGACACCCCGGCCGTCCAGGCCGCGGAGAGGACGCCCCCGGCCGTCCAGGCCGCAGAGAGGACGCCCCCGGCCGTCCAGGCGGCGGAGAGGACACCCCGGCCGTCCAGGCCGCGGAGAGGACGCCCCCGGCCGTCCAGGCGGCAGAGAGGACACCCGGCCGTCCAGGCCGTGGAGAGGACACCCCGGCCGTCCAGGCGGCAGAGAGGACACCAGGCCGTCCATGCCGCGGAGAGGACACCCCGGCCGTCCAGGCGGCAGAGAGGACACCAGGCCGTCCATGCCGCGGAGAGGACACCCCGGCCGTCCAGGCGGCAGAGAGGACACCAGGCCGTCCATGCCGCGGAGAGGACACCCCGGCCATCCAGGCGGCAGAGAGGACACCAGGCCGTCCATGCCGCGGAGAGGACACCCCGGCCGTCCAGGCCGCGGAGAGGACACCCCGGCCGTCCAGGCGGCGGAGAGGACGCCCCTGGCCGTCCAGGCCGTGGAGAGGACACCCCGGCCGTCCAGGCCGCTCCGGGAAGCAAAGGCCTGGGCCGGCGTCACTCACGGGCCCGAGACAAGCCAGAGGGTGACCCCAGGCTGCCAGGCGCTCTTACCCGGCACACCGCCCCCCTCCCGGGGCCACGGGGTGCGACTCAGGAAGACTGGACGGACTGTTGTGGCCCAGCAGGAGCGGGGCTGGCCGGCACCCTCTGCTGGGAGCCGAGGGTACCCCCTGAGTTGGGACCCCGGGTCCCAGAGCCCCCGAAAGAGGCAGAGCTGGGCTGCGGGGAGAACGGGTCCTGGGGTATATTGAGCATCTCAGGGCCTCTGCATGTGCTGCTTCCTCGCCCTCCCTCCCTCCCTCCCTCCCTCCCTCATTCATTCATTCATTCATTCACTTCACTCATGTCCGCTGTTGGGCACCAGGTGGGCGGAGATGCAGCCACGAAGGGGAGCCCAATGCCACAGCTGAACGTTCCAGCCTCCACGTCCCTGTCTCCTCCTCCGGAGCCCCCCCCCCCCCCCCCCGGCCCTCAGGCACCCCTGCCCGTCCCAGGGACTCCCCTCGTCCTCCCTGTGGCATGCCTCCGCCTCTCTGGCACCTGCCTGCCCGCCCTGTCTCCACATGCCATGCGGGCTCCGTGGCTGCGCCCTCAGCACCGCCCCGGCCCGGAGAAGCGGCCCAGTTATTACCGAGTGACCGCCGATGACCGCACCAGGCGGGAAGCCCTCCCGGGGGCGGATCCACAGCCTGGGGGGGGAGGAGGAACCGGAGCCCCGCGCACTGCCCCCCTCCGTCCCCGAGCCCCTTCCCAGCTGCTGCAGAACCCCGGGAGGGAAGGGACCAGTGGGGGGCGCTCCTGCCTCAAGAGCCCCTTTTCTAGTGCAGGAAACTGAGGTAGGTCAGCCCGGCCGGCGCGGCCTAGTGGCTGAGCATCCACCTAGGAACCAGGAGGTCACGGTTCGATTCCCCGCCAGGGCACAGGCCCGGGGTGTGGGCTCCACCCCCAATAGGGAGGTGTGCAGGAGGCAGCCCATCCATGATCCTCTCTCATCATTGATGTTTCTATCTCTCTCTCCCTTCCTCTCTGAAGGGAGAGAGAGATAGATATATATATTTTTAAAAAAAGAAAAAGAAAAAAAGAAAAGAAACGAGGTCAGAGAAGTCAAGAGACTTGGTCACAAGGGGTGGTTCTCCCAGGACACCTCCGTCCGGCCCCCGGGTACGACAGGGGATACCCCGTCAGCGCCCCCCTCCCCGCCCCCCTCATCAGTGCCAGGAGGGCCCCACCGTCTTCCAGACACACACCGCCCGTCCCCCAGGCCAGCACCTGTCCCTTCTCCCTCGGACAGTCCACTCCCTCTGAGGGTCCCCCAGCGCTCAGCAAGGCGAGACAGCCCTCCCCCCAGGGACCATGACGCGGCCTCGATCCATCACCGACCGCCCAGCCCACAGGACCGGAGCCTACAGGAGGGGCGGATCCACTCACTTGGTTTCCACCCACAGAGCCGACCCCCTGACCCCCGCATGGCCCAGCCCGGTGGTGGCAGAGCGCGGTGGATCCCGGGGAAAACGAAGCGAGTTGGCGTGGCCGTGAGCGAGGGCTGGTCTCACTCGGACCCTGGAGGAACACGTGCCCAGGGCCGGGGGGATGCTCTCCGGGGTACGGAGGCCGGGGGCCGGGGAGGGCGCGGGGCACTGGGCCGAGAGCCAGGAGCCCCCTCGGACCCTGACGCCGTTCTCAGGAACAATGGAGACGCGGGAAGAAGCCAGGACTCCCCGGGGGACCCTGTGGTCTCCCTTCTGGACAAGTGAGGGGGGGACCTTCTCCAGGGGTGCTCCCCAGCTTCCAGAAAATCCACCCTGTGTCCAGGGGAGGGGCTGGACTCCCGGGAAGACTGCCCCTGAGTCGGCAGCCCCTGGAAGGGAGGGAGGAGACCCCAGGGAGACCTGCCTGGGGCAGATGGGACCCTGGGGCGTCTCAGGAGGGGACCTCACCTGGCGACAACAACACTGCCGGCTCCGGGAGGGAGGGAATTCTCAGAGGTCGCTCACTCCTGCGTGCTTGCTCCTCTGGGCCCAGCGAGGCTGTCCCAGGAGGGAGAACGGGAGCTCCCCCCTGAACTCCCCCCAAATCTCCATCTCCCCATCTGCCCCTGGAGCAGCCCGAAGTCCACCATCTGGACCCTGAAGTGCCCCCCTCTAGGGAGGAGGTGGAAGAGGGAGGAGCGGAGAGAACCCCAGGAGGAGCCCTAAAAAGACTAACGTTTCCCGTGACCGTAACCCTCGCACCCACTGTTACAGACCCGAGAGGCCTCAGGGGTGCGAGCATTGGACTCACTGCTTTATGGGCTTAGAACCCGACGCTCCCCCAACACCCTCTCCTCATGGCCCTGCGTTTTAAGTATTTTAAGTTGACTTTTAGAGAGAGAGGAAGGGAGAGGGACGAGAGATGGAGACACCGATGAGACCGGAGCATCCTTGAGCGGCCGCTCGCTGCACGCCCTCCACACGGGCACGTGCCCTGACCCCGCGTCAAACGGGTGATCTCTTGGCTCCTGGGCCGACGCCCGACCACTGAGCCACACCAGCTGGGCTCTGACCCCGAGTCCCCTCGAAACCCCACCAGAGACACCTACTTGATGAAGGGCACCCCGCTTTGCAGGGCGCCTCCTCCCCGCCCCCCACGCCCCCGGTTCGGGTTCTCAGCAGCCCTGGGCACCGACTGTCTGGACTCTCGCTCCATTTTACAGATGGCAGCCCCGCCCCCCAGCCCAAGGCACACAGACAGGAAGTGGCGTGTCCACACTCCCAGCCCCGGGTTCTTTGCGTAAAGAAACTTGCCCCGGGTGACCCCGCCTCCTCCTCCTCCGGCCAGAAGGTCGCCTGCCCCCCTGGGGCGGTGCCAGGCTCACGGGGTCACGGGGTCACGGGGTCCCCTGTGCCAGAGGGATTGCAACAAAGCCCCCGAGTTCTGTTGGCTGCCAGCCTCCCGCCGCAGACCTGGACCACGAGCCCATTCCACAGACGGGGGCCGGCACGCGGAGGGGGGGAGGGTCTGCGTGGGGGGCCGCACCGCTGGGTGGGTGCTCGGACCCAGGTCTCCCCGACGCTCCCCGTCAGGGCTGGCCGCACAGGCTGCAGCCCGGGGGGTGACAGTGGGGCTCCTTCCCCCGTTACTGAATTTGCGGGTGCCCCGAGAACCAGAAGAAGCCCCCCTCCAACTCGTGACAGCCCACACCCCCAGGCAAGCAAAAACGAAGCTAGGTACGTGCCCGGCCGTGGTGTGCTCGGCGGTTGAGCCTCAGCCTACGAGCCGGGAAGGGGGCCCCGGTTCGATTCCCGGTCAGGGCACGTGCCCGGGGTGCCGGCTCTCCTCCATGCCCAGCCGAGGGCCCGCCGGAGCGGGAGGCGGCCAGATCGATGATTCTCTCTCATTATCGGTGTTTCTATCGCTCCCTCCCTCCCCCTTCCTCTCCGGAATCAATAAACATATATTTTTTAAAAAGACTAAGTACAGATACATCAAAAGGCCACATTGAGAGCCCTGCCCTTGTCACTACCCCCTAATACATAACAGGGTTGGGGGGGGGCTCACAGGCAGCAAGAGGAACCCCCAAATGGCTACCAGGGCCCCGGGTTCCAGGGCAAATCACCACCTCCTCTGAGGGAGACCCTTCCCCAGAGGGGGCTGCGGGGCGGGGTGGGGGTGCAGGCTGGAGGATGGGGAGAGAGGGGAAGGGGTAGGACTCCCGTGTTCACACAGGCAGCCCGGCCCTGGGAGGGGGTGACAGCAGGAAGGAAGCAAGAGCATCTATCTGCCTCCTTTCACACACACCCCCAATACACACACACACCCCAACACACACACACACACACACACACACACACCCCAACACACACACACACACACACACACACACACACACACCCCAGCACACAGGTGCCAGACAGCTTCGGCGAAGAAAAAAAAACTATAGTTTGCAAACACACTCCGACTTCTAGGAAGCTGTCAGCCCCGCTCCCTCCCCGCTCCCGGTTCTGGGGCTGGGAGCGGGCTCTCGGGCCTTTCCCCGGGGTGGGGGTGGGGGTGGGGTGGGTGTTGGGGGGCGGGGTACGGGGGTGAGAAGAGGGGGCTCCCCGGTCCCCCACGCCAGCCCAGAGCCAGCCCAGAGCCAGCCCGACCTCCGTCTTCAGCAGCGGCGGCGGCGGCGGCGGGGACCCCCACCTGCTGGGCGCCCCCGGCTCCTCGGGAAGGTGGGGAGGGGACGGAGCCCCTAGGACAGCTGCGCTCCGTCCCCCGAGGGCGCGGCCCCGCTCCGGCCCCGCCCGCGCCCCGCCGCCCGGCCGCCCCGGCCGCCCGGCCCCGGGCGGTGCGGGTGGAGCCGGAGCGCCCCCGAGCGGCCGGGCCGGAGCTGAGTCACCGGGACCCGGGGTCCGGGCGCGGGTGGCGGGGTTCGGGGCACCGCAGCCCCCCCCCCAGTCCCCCCCGAGGCGGGACCCAGCCTCCTCCCCCCCGCGGCCCAGCCCCGCGGCCGAAGTTGAGCCCCCGCCCCGCCGCCCGCCGCCCCCCGCCCCGCCGCCCGGCCACACTCACCGGTCCCGGGGGCGCCGCCCTCACTGCGCGGCCGCGGCTGCCCGCGCTCCGGGCCGCCGGCCCATCCCGGCCCCGCTCGGCTCCGTGCGCTCCGGCCGCGGTCCGGTCCGTCCTCCCCGCCGGCGGGCGGCGGGCGGGCGGGCGCCGGGCTCGGGCTCCGCCCCCGGCCGAGGGCGGGAGGAGGGAGGGAGTGGGCGGCGAGGCGGGCGCTTCCCGGAGGGCGAGGCGGCGGCTCCGGCTCCACGTCCGCCCCGGCGCCCCGCCCGCCCCCGGCGCCCCGGCCCTCGGGGCTCTCCGCGCCGCGGGGCCGAGGGTTCGAGGCCAGAACCCGGGGTCCCACGGCGCCGGGCTGGGAATCCGGGTTCGAGGCCGGAATTCGGGGTCCGATCGCGCTGGGCTGGGAACCGGGGTCCCATGGCGCCGGGCGGGGAATCCGGGTTCGAGACCGGAACCCGGGGTCTCATGGCGCCGGGCTGGGAACCGGGTTCGAGGCCGGAACCCGGTGTCCGATCGCGCCGGGCTGGGAACCCGGGTTCGAGGCCGGGATCCGGGGTCCGATCACGCCGGGCTGGGAACCCGGGTTTGAGGCCGGAACCCGGGGTCCCGTGGCGCCGCCGTCTGCCCCGCCCAGGCCGGCCCCGCGGAGCCCGGGTTTGGGACGCCGCGCGCCGGCTCTCCACGCGGAGACCGGGGGCCGGGCTCAGCCCAGCCCAGCCGCGGGTCCCCAGGGCGCCGCCGGCCGCCTGCACCCCGAGGGCCGGAGGGCCCCGCGCCCCCGGGGGGTAGGGAGGTGGGGGGTTTGGGGGGGACGCACCCCGGGGCTGGGTCCGGGCCGGGCCTCTCATCCCCACAGTAACCGGGCTTCCCCCGCCCCCGGAGCCGGAGGACGGCCCGCGTTCGTTCCTGACAAAGGAGGCGGGAGCGGGCCGAGCTCCGCGGTCCGGAGACGGCGAGGGGCGCCGAACCCCCTTTGCCCAGGGCGAGGCCTTCTTTTCAGAAGCGGGGCGCCCGTTTAGGAATGCGGGGCGTTCACGCTGCCCCCCCCCCGCACCCCCCCACCCCATTCATTCATTGTCTCAGAGGACTCATTGCACCGGATCCTGGGGGGAGACGCTGACCCCTGACCTCTAGGAGACCCTGGGGTGAGGGGGTCGAGCCGAGGGGACAGAGTGCAAAGGCCACTTTGGGCGTCTACCGGAAGGAAATGGGAGAAAAAGGAGAAAAAAAAACCT
Organism: Vespertilio murinus; assembly: GCA_963924515.1. Lineage (NCBI taxonomy): Eukaryota > Metazoa > Chordata > Mammalia > Chiroptera > Vespertilionidae > Vespertilio > Vespertilio murinus. Next base: position 5,350,541 of record OZ004716.1, on the reverse strand, counting down.
AGTTGGGGGCGGGGGTAAGAAGGGGGCCCCCAGAAACGTGTCCGCTGATGTCCTTCCTCTGCAGCGGGACTCAGGCTAGCCAAGACGCAGACGTCCACCGGCCGGGGAAGGCCCAGCCCTCCCACGGGACGTGACCATCCAGCCACCGAGAGGTCTGGTGTCCGCGCCACAGGGACGGACTCTGGAGACACGCTGAGTGAGAGGAGCCAGCCACGAAAGACCCCAGAGGCATGACCCCGTGTCTGAATGGCCACGCTAGCCCAGGCCCCAGAGACGGGGAGCGGATCATCTGGCGGGGAGAGTGGGTGGGGGGTGACCGCTGTTGGTATGGGGTTTTTTTGGGGGGATGGCTGAAAATGTCCTAAAATTCGATAAGAGTGGCGGCTGCACCAAAAATGTGGGTATTCTCAAAGCCAGTGATACGTGCAAGGGGTGCATGCTACATCTGTGAATTACATCTCAGTAAAACTGTGTAGACACAGGTCAGGGATCAGGAGAGCCCAGGAGGGCTGATCTACACTGTCCTCGACACACACACACACACACACACACACACACACACACACCCCAAAGGCTGGAGGCAGTGTCTCCTCAGCCTGGCGGAGGAGACCTCCCTGCAGGATCCGCCGGCCTGAATTTCCCTAAATAGGCCTGACTCCGGGCGTGTGTGTGTGTGTGTGTGTGTGTGTGTGTGTGAAGCACCTGCCATCTGGGTATTTATGTCCGCGGTCCAGGCTGTCTGGACAAATAGGCCAGGATGGCAGGGCTGCTGTGCGGACACGTCAGGGTGTGGGGGAGGGGGAGGGGGAGAGGGGAGGGCAGCGCGGTGTTTATCACACGTCACCCCAACCTCACCACGGTCCATCTCCCTGAGGCCGCTGGGGCTCACTCCAGGGCAGTTTTTTTTCTTTTCTTTAAAAAAATATATTTCTTTATTGATTTTAGAGAGGAAAGGAGAGAGAGATAGAAACATCAATGATGAGAGAGAATCCTTGATCGGCTGCCTTCTGCATGCCCCCTATTGGGGATCGAGCCCACAACAACCTGGGCCTGTGCCCTTGGCTGGAATCGAACCTGGGACCCTTCAGTCCGCAGGCCGACACTCTATCCCCTGAGCCAAGCTGGCTAGGGCTCCCAGGGCAGTTCTGGCCCAGGTTTACTCGCACGGCCGGCCGGTGCCAGAAGACGACAGGGCCTGGCGTTCTCTGGGTTCCCCTCACGCCGGCCATCGGGGCGGCTATGGGCTGGGACCACAGCGGGAATGGTCAGCCCGAACACCCACCCCGTCAGCCCCAGCCCGGCCCCGGAGATCCGTGTTGGGGGCAGGGGGCAGGGGGCAGGGGGCAGGGGGCAGGGTGGTGAACTGGGGTGGGGGTGGGGGTCCAGCCCAGGAGACAGACCCTCCCAATCCAGTGACTGGACCTGGGGACCCCGCTGGGCCTGGGTTCTCTTAGGAAGGCTCCTCTGCGGAGACTTCCCCCGCGGGGCAGAGGTCGGCTTCTGGGCTGCGGGCGGGGCGGGCTCCGGTGGAATTCGGAACAGGCGTGGCTGGAGGGCGGACTCCGGCTCCCGGGGCTGGAGGCACGTGGTGGGGGCGGGGATACTGGCCTGGAAACTTCCTCAGCTCGGCCCGCCCCGGGCGATCTGGATCCCTGACCGACCAGCCGCGGCGAGGTCTCTTCCCGGAAGCCCCGGACGTGCCCAGCTGTGCCTGGGCCTCCACCCTGGGGCCTGGCCTCAGCCCTTCAGGGGTGGGGCTGGCGGGGGCAGAGGCAGGGCCCGGGAGGGTGCACAGCCCCCCACCTTGCCCAGCACCCTGCTCCCTGAGGATATATTTTTTCTTTAACTACTTTTTCAGTCCAGGCTAATTTAACTACCGTATTTGCCGGTGTATAAGACGATTTTTTTGGCCCTGAAAAATACGTATTTGCCGGCGTATAAGACGACTGGGCGTATAAGACGACCCCCTAACGTTTCCACTAAAAATACAGAGTTTGTTATATACTCGCCGTATAAGACTACCCCCCACTTGGAGGCATATTTTTCAGGGCCAAAAAGTCGTCTTATACGCCGGCAAATACGGTATATATATTTTATTGCCTGGGTGGGGGAACGGGAGTGGGCTGGAAGGGGTTAATGGGGAGGGGGGAGAGAAGGAGGATCTATGTAATACTTTCAACAATAAAGATAAAAAAATTAAAAAAGTATATTTGTATTGATTTCAGAGAAGAAGAGAGAGGGAGAGAGAAACATCACTGGTGAGAGAGAATCACTGATGGGCTGCCTCCTGCGCGCCCCACCCTGGGATGGCACGTGCCCCGACCGGGAATCAAACCCTGACCTCCTGGTTCGTAGTCCACACTCAGCCACGGAGCCACGCCGGCTGGGCTCGGCATTGGCCGGCGTTGAGGGACTCACCCCGAGGGCCCACGGTCACCTCGGCACCGTTTCCCGGGAAGGGGGGAGGGGGGGCGGAATTTTGGGCTCAGAGTTTCCAGGCGAACTTCTTGGCTCCTCGATCGGCCCACCCCCCTTCCCGTGACTGGGCTGGCGGCCTCTCCTGGTGCCAGCTGTGCCCTGACGCACCGCACAGGGTGTGGGTGATTGGCGCTCGGCCAGAGGACTTTCTCCTCACACTCAGCAGGGGGGGGGGTGTCAAAGGGCAGCGTGGAGGTTGGCAAAGATCAGGGCTGAGCCTTCCCGGTGAGCCACTGACCAGGCTGGGGCCAGCCAGCCCCTCGCCATCACCTAACTCCCTTCCGGGTCTTCTAACGGGAAAGAGGTGATCTCAGAAATCGGGGACAGCCTGCCCTCTAGCGGTGCTCGGCGGCAACTGCACCTTCCCTGCCGGCTTTCCACAAAGCTCCTCTGAGATCCACAGGTGACCAGGACGGGGTGCCATTCTCCTGTCATTTCAAGCATCTCTTCCTCACATGACATTGAACCCTAAAAGGGGGAGGGGGTGTAACGAGCATGCAAGTTACCTCTTCATACGGAGGACTGCATACCTTGCTTCCCTGACCCCTCCAAAAGTCCCCCGGGGGTGGGGGGGTGGGTCAGGGGACTATTACTGACCTCTGCACAGAAATAGCCCCCGGCTTGGGGTCACGCCACAGTCCGTTCCAGGCCCGTCTGACTTTCAAAGCCATGTACCACCTGCCCGTGGAGACCCTCTAAGCCGGAACCGTCTCGGTTCACCGGGCCGGCCAGTGCTCAGACCCTCTCCTCGCTCCAGTCCCAAGTGGAACACGGGCTCTGGCTCAGCTGCCCTGGACGTGCCGTCTAGAAATACACACTGGGTTTGTTGTTGTTTTTTAGTTTTTTTTAAAAAATATATTTTATTGATATTTTACAGAGAGGAAGGTAGAGAGAGATAGAGAGCTAGAAACGTCGATGAGAGAGAAACATCGACCAGCTGCCTCTTGCACGCCCCCTACCGGGGATGTGCCCGCAACCAAGGTACGTGCCCTTGACTGGAATCAAACCCGGGACCCTTCAGTCCGCAGGCCGACGCTCTACCACTGAGCCAAACCGGTTTCGGCTGTTTTTTTTTTTTTTAAAGTAATAACTTAGATCCTGGGCCAGCCCGAGGGCATCGGGCCAGCCACGTGTCCTGTATGACACGGACACGCGTCGTGGGTTTTATACGAACCACCGATCCTGGGTCCCATCGTGCGTGGTGCTGGGGCCCCCGACCCCGAGCCACAGGCCACACCGCAAGTCCCGCGTGACGTCCCGTGGAACGCTGCCGCCGGTGACCTTCCGCGCCGCGCGTCACATCACGACGCCCTCACGATGCCACCTGTCCCTACCGGTCACGGATGCCACATGTGCTGCCGGGTCGTCTGCGGGCCACCCGGGGCTCCTGGATCTCCCAAAGTCCTCCCTGGAGTCTGTGGCAGGACACTCGCGTCCCTCCCTCCTGGGGCGGGGGACAGGGGCACCCATCCGGGCGGGTGCAGGGTTGGCATCGCCTGGCTGGATTCCAGGGGCACGAGGGGGCCCTCAGGTCCCCGCAGGCGCCGGCAGCTCGCGGGGGAAGAACGCGAAATCCAGCCGGGGCTCCTGGCTCTGCAGATGCTTGGCCACGTCCGGGGGGACGCGGTTATTCCAGAGGCTGCGGACAGAGGCGGACACTCAGCACCTGCCCTCTCTTTTTCTTTTTTTAAAATTTAATACATTTTATTGATTTTTTTACAGAGAGGAAGGGAGAGAGAGAGAGAGCTAGAAACATCGATGAGAGAGAGTCATTGATCAGCTGCCTCTTGCACGCCCCCTACTGGCGATGTGCCCGCAACCAAGGTACAAGCCCCTGACCGGAATCCAACCTGGGACCCTTCAGTCCGCAGGCCGACGCTCTATCCACTGAGCCAAACCGGTTTCGGCAGCACCCGTCCTCTTGTCTCTGCCCTCCGTCCCACCTACAGACGGGCGACCGAGGCCGCACGGGGCAGAGCCGTGTCCAGAGACAGCGGGCAGGGCCACCCAGGGAGAGGGTGTTCGCCACCCCCACCCCCTGACTCCCCTCGGCCTTCCTGCCAGAGAGCTGGGGATCCCGGCTCGTGGACACCCTGCCAGGTCAGAGCAAAGCTCCGCTGTTCGCTGCTGTTAGTCCTCGCCAGAGGGCCTCTTCCCATTGCTTTGTGGAGAGTGGGAGAGCGGGGGAGAGACCGAGAGAGAAGCATCTATGTGAGAGAGACACACAGCGATTGGTTGCCTCCTGCATGTGCCCTGACAAGGGCCAGGGATCAATCCTGCAGCCGAGGTGCGTGTCCTGGACCGGAATCGAACCCGGGACCCTTCTCAGTCCTCAGGCTGAGGGGCTCTGTCCACTGAACCAAACTGGCCAGGGTTTAAGCTCCCTTCTGAAAGACACTTTACTTGCATTGTCTGAGACTGTCGTGACCTGCTGGTTTTCCTAGCACAAAACCCTTCACCGTTGTGGGCATGGTGTCTTAGGTGCAATGCCCTTGCGAGGGGCGCAGCCTCCACGCCCGTCCGCGGCGCCTCTGGGTAAAGCCAGCCTCGTGAGTGCGGACTGCGAGCCAGAAGCCGGTCCTCTCGGCAGCTCTCTGAGGCGAGTGCTGTCACCATCCCCACTGAGTGGGCGAGGAGGGCGAGGCTGGGAGAGGTTGAGTCCCTGAGGCCAAGTTACCCAACTGGGGGTGGCAGAGACGGGACGTGACACGGGTTTACTTGCTGCCAGATTCTCGGTGGAGTGGCCCAAGCCTCCGCGACAATTCCCAGCCCGGGCCCCTCACACTGAGGGGTCGGCGAGGCCGCCCCCCCCCCACCCCAGCCCCAGCAGGCCCGTTACCGGATGACTTGGATGCCGGGGCTCTGCGCCAGCCCTTCAGCCAGGAGCCAGGCGCCATACGCTGTGATCTGATTCTTCTCCAGGCTTCCCGGGGCACAGCAGAGGAAGGGGAGAGACAGATGGTCAAGGGTCAAAAGTCAATGGTCAAAGATGAGGGGTCAAGGGTCAATGGTTAAGAATCTAGGGTTGGGATCTAGGGTTAGGGTTGGGTTTAGGGTTGTTAGGGTTGTCAAGGGTTGGAGTCAAGAATCAAGGGTTAGAATCAAAGGTAAAAGGTCAAAGATCAAAGAGGCCAAGGGTCAACGGCTGGGGGGGTGTCAAGGATCTAGATCAAGAGACTAGGGTTAAGGTTTTGGTTAGGATTGTTAGGGCTGTTGAGGGTTATGGTCAGAGGTCAGTCTCAAAGGTCAGGAACCAAAGGCCATGGTCACAGGTCAAATGTAAGGGTCATTGGTCAAAAATCAGGGGTCAGGGTTAAAGGTCAATGGTTAAGGGGTCAAAGGTCAGGATTCAGTGGTCAAGGATCTAGTGTCAAGGGACTAGGGTCTGAGGTTAGGGTTGTTAGGGCTATCAAGTGTTAGGGACAAGAGTCAGGGTCAAAGGTCAAGGGTAGAAGGCTAAAGATGAGGGGGTCAATGGTCAGGGGACAAAGGAGAGGGTGAGGGTAAGGTTTAAGGGCGAAGGGTTAAGGGGTTTAGGGCTCAGGGTTTAGAGGTTAGGTTGGGCTTAGAGCCAGGGCTAGGGCAAGGAGGGCTTCCTGGAGGCGGAGGCCTGATCCACGGCCTCTGGGCTTACCCCAGGACGAAGGTTCCCCCCTTACACTGAGGGGTTTCCTCCCCCCCTCTGGCTTCCCAGGATGGGACTCTTACTCCACACGCTGCAGCCGCTGCATCCGAGGCAGGACCTGGGCCAGCTCGGCAGCCGCCTCGTCCCCAAGCAGATTCCAGGAGAGCCTGCAGGACAAGGCCGGGTCAGCACCAGGAGGCAGGGGTGGGGCGTGGAGGCGAGGTGGCAGATGGGGAGGCTGGGCCAACAGGCCGGAGGTCCCTGGTGGGGTGCTTGTGGGCCCTCCCCTGACTTCTCAAGGTGGCTCCTTGCTCCCCTAAACCCACTCCCAAGCTGGGGATCCTTCAGAACCCAGGCAGCTCAGGACTCGGCTGTCCCCAGGGTTCTGAACACTTGGTTTGCGGAAATGACGTCATGGTCCAATCATTGATCGGCTGCCTCCTGCACACCCCACACTGGGGATCAAGCCCACCATCCAGGCATGTGCCCTGAACAGGAATCAAACCATGACCTCCTGGTTCATAGGACGACGCTCTACCACTGAGCCACGCCGGCTGGGCAAGGTTTGAACGCCTCTGATTGCCAAAGGGTTGGGGGTGGGTACGGGTGGGGGGCAAGGCCAGTGGGCAGGTGGGGGACCTGCTGGCTTCAGCTGCTCTTCACTCCCAACAGGCGGTTTGTAAACCGAGCTCCCATAAGCCAGGCCAGGCGGCCTATCCAGCCACCTCCCAAAGGGAAGGCCAGGGGCAAAGAGCCTCGAGGACAGCCGTGGGCAAACTACGGCCCTCGGGCCGGATCCGGCCCGTTCGGCTGTTCTATCCGGCCCGTGGAGCCGGAAGAGCGGAGGGTTCTCTTGCTCTCCCCTCCGCTCCTTCACCAGCAGCCCAAGAGGAGAGTGCCAGCGTGGTCAGGTTGCTTTGGTTCTGGCCCTCCGGTCCAGTGTAAGAACCCATGGTGGCCCTCGAGTTAAAGAGTTTGCCCACCCCTGGTCTAGGTTCCTGCTGGTCCGCCTCCCCTCCCGCCACTCACAGGCCGGGGATGCAGGCATGAAAGGCTGTGGACACAGGGCCCCACTGTGCCCCTCGGCGAAGCTCAGGTGTGAAAACGTCCTCAGGAGGAGAACTGAGCGAGAGCGACCTTCCCCCCCCCGCCCCCCAGCAGCCGGAGGGCCCCGGGGCGAGGGAGCCAGGGCCTCGCCGGTGCCCGGCACTCACAGGATCTCTTCCAGCGCCGGGCAGAGCGTGAGGCTGGCGGCGAGGAGCTTGGCAGCCGGGTCGTCGATCTCACAGGAAACCAGGCTGAGGAACGAGAGGGACGCGGTGGGGTGTCTGAGTCGGGGCCAGCTCCCCAGCCCCTTCCTGCCGCTGTCCGAGGTGACCAGGGGCCGGGCAGGCGGGTGGGGGTCTTAGAAACGAGCCCCTTTGGGTCCCAGGCTCCCCCTGGGCCTGGGGCCTCTGTCACTTCAGAGGCTTCTCGCCCGGCCGACGTGGCTCCGGGCGTGAGCATCCGCCCATGAGCCGAGAGGCCACCAGATCGATTCCCGGTCAGGGCACAGGCCCGGGTTGCAGGCTCCATCCCCAGGAGGGGGCGTGCAGGAGGCAGCAGGTGGATGTTTCTCTCTCTCTCTCTCTCTCTCTCTCTCTCTCTCTCAAATCAATAAAAACATTAAAAAAAAAAAAAGCTGAAACCGGTTTGGCTCAGTGGGTAGAGGGTTGGTCTGCTGACTGAAGGGTCCCGGGTTTGATTCCGGTCAAGGGCATGTGCCTTGGTTGCGGGCACATCCCCAGTGGGGGGTGTGCAGAAGGCAGCTGGTTGATGTTTCTCTCTCATCGGTGTTTCTAGCTTTCCATCCCTCTCCCTTCCTCTCTGTGAAAAATCAATAAAAATTTTTTTTAAAAAAATATATTTTATTGATATTTCACAGAGAGGAAGGGAGAGAGATAGAGAGCTAGAAACGTCCATGAGAGAGAATCATCGACCAGCTGCCTTCTGCACACCCCCTACCGGGGATGTGCCCACAGCCAAGGTACATGCCCTTGACCGGAATCGAACCTGGGACCTTTCAGTTCACAGACCGACGCTCTACCACTGAGCCACACCGGTTTCGGCAATAAAAATTTTTTTTAAAGAAAAAGAAAGAAAGGCCTTCCTAGGTGTCAGAGAGGGCTGCCCCCCCCCCCTCCTGCCGGCTCCAGGGGGTCGGGGGCTACTTACTCTATCTGCCTCAGCAGCGGGAGCCCCTGACGGAAGTGGGGGACCCGTCCGGCCAGGGCGTTCTCTGCCAAGCTGCGGGGCAGAGACGCTGTGAGGAGAGCCCCCCACCCCGGCCGCCCCCTCCGGCCCCCGCGCCCCGGCTCCCGGTGCCCCTCACCTGAGCTCCTCCAAACGCGGGCATCCCTCCAGGGCGCGGCCCAGGCTCAGCGCCCCATCTGGGCCCAGGCGGCTGGACCGCAGGCTGGGAGAGGGAGGGGGGAGGGGAGTCTTGGGGAGCCGTGTCGGGGGTTGGAGGGGGGGCTGGACCCCCCACTCACAGCCTGGTCTCAGGCTGTTCCGCTGGACCCCAGACGGCCTCTGGGTAAGGGCCCTGCCCAGCCACACAGGACCCAGGAGGCGCCAGGGCCGCTGGCTGTGGGTCTGAGGCCCCGAGCAGAAGGCCCGGCTCCACGCATTAGGGAGGTCAGCGCTCCGCCGCCCCCCAGCTCAGTTCTGGCGTCTGGAAAGGAAGCCATTACAAGCCCGGTCCCCAGGGAGACTGTGGCACACGCTGGCCAGCAACTGGGCGCTTTTCACCCGTGTGGCCCTTCGACGGCACTTCCTGGCTCACCCTCAGAGGTGGGCCCAGGAGCCGTGTAACTTTTTTTTTTTTTTTAAAGTATATTTTATTGACTTTTTACAGAGAGGAAGGGAGTGGGATAGAGAGTTAGAAACATCGATGGGAGAGAAACACCCATCAGCTGCCTCCTGCACGCCCCCTACTGGGGATGTGCCCGCAGCCAAGGTGCATGCCCTTGACTGGAATCGAACCTGGGACCCCTGAGTCTGCAGGCAGGGCAGCGCAATGGCTGAGGCCCCTGACCCCCCAAGCGCTCCCAGGGAGCCCCGCCCACTAGCCGGGCACCCACCACAGCGGGGACACTCACTGCAGGACTCTCAGGTGCGGGGGCAGCTGTCGGGCCAGCTCCAGGGCTGTGGGGTCCCCCAGGGCATTGCAGCCGAGCCTGGAGGGAGAGGAGGGAGGAGTTGGACGTTGAAATTGGGGCTCAAACGTTTCTTTTGTTATCATATGTTTATTTCTAGTCTGCAGTTCCAAAATTTTTCAAAGAAAAGAAACGGGGAAAAATAGTTATAAAGAGCCATTGGACAGACTGTCAAACGACAGCGGAAGGCAGGGGGAGGTGGGGAGCTGTAAAGAGATCAACCGGAGGACTTGTGTGCATGCATATAACATGACCAATGGATGCAATAGTCGGGGGGGGGGGGGGCAGGTGAAGGCATATTCCGGGGCGGGTGGCGGGGCTGGGAGGAGGTCAAGGGTGGAAAAAAGGAGACATTTGTACTACCATTTGTAATGCTTCAAAGAAGGAAAAAAAAAATAAGAGAAAAAAAGAGGAGGGAGGAGGCTGAGTCCCTGCTGGCTGCCTCAGGCCTGGCCCTGAGCCCCCGGGAGAGATGAGGGCCAGGTGGGCCTGAGGCCCAGGGGGTGGAGGCCGGTCCCCCCCCCCCAACCCACCCCCACACTCACAGCAGCTCCTCCAGGTGCCCGCAGAGGGCAAGGGCCTCCACCAGCCGCACTCCCCCCGCCGGGCCGATGCCATTCGCTGAGAGGCTGGGGGGGGGGGCAGGCATCAGACCCTCAGACCCCACCTTTCCCCACCCCCCATATCTCCCGGGGCCCTAAGAGACAGCACCCCCCCCACCCACACGCCCCCATGCTGGTGGGGCAGAAAGGCCGGGAGAGGGGCAGGGGCTGGGCCGCTCACGGTCCCAACGGGAGGGACCCAGCCCCGCCGGCCGGCACTGAGGCAGAAGCCGGGGTCTCCTTGGACCAGGGGCGCCCCCCCCCCAGGTCCCCCGTGGGGAGGGCCGGCCACTCACTCGATCCTCCGGAGCTCGGGCAGCCGGGGCAGGACGGCGGCCACGTGCAGGGCGCCCGCGTCTCCCAGCCGGTTGTGGCTCAGGCTTGCGGGGGAAAACAGCCGAGCTGGAAGAGCCGCCTGCCCCCAGCTTGTGGGCCCCCATCCCCGGCCCCATCCCCATCCCCATCCCCGTCCCCGGCCCAGACCAGGAGGGGGCTGGCGTCTGGAGACAGGCCGCCGCTGCCTCGGACGGAGGAAGTCCCTCACCCTGTGCTGGACGAGGACGCCAAACCCCTGTCCCCTGTCCACCAGGTCCCGCCAGGTGTCTGCCCCTCACGCCTCCCGCTGCCATCAGCACCCTCATCTCCCGCCCCTGCGCCTCCTGGGGCCCTACGTCGGGGGTGAGAGGGCGACGCGTGTCACCGGTACGTGAGGAGTGTCGTCCAGGAGCCTCCTGCTTCTGTCCTCTCCCCCCTCCCCGCAAAACGTTCTGGGGCCCCGGGGCAGGGACAGGCTACCCCCCCCCCCCCAGCTCCTCCAAGCTGGCGGCGGCTTTGAGAGCCTCGGCCCAGGCGGAAGCAGCTGATGGCACCGCTGCCGCACCTGCTCAGGCTGGGGGAGCAGGGGCCAGGCCAGGGGGCCGCCGCGTGCTTATGAACGCTGCAGCGTGCAAAGCCTTCGCACGTCTAGGCGCTCACGGCCAGCCCTCAAGCTCCGGGAGGAAGGAAGGGCCAGGTGGGCATGACTGTACCCCGTGTCCGGGTGAGAAAACAGAGGCCCGGGGAGGAGCCGGGGCTGGTTTGAAGCCCCCCACAGGGCCAGGTGGAAATGCAAGCCCAGAATTGCCCACCGGGACACGGGTCTTGGTCTGATCAGACCTGGCCTCAGCCCCACATCAGGGATCTGCAGCCGGCCCCGCCGCCAAGTGCCAAGTTCATGGGGGGTCCGCAGTTCCGGCAGAGTTTCCCGGGGCCTCTTTCGCTAATCCCTGCCCCTGGGGGCTGATCCTCACACCAGCCGGCGTCTTTCCTGAGCCCTGACTGCGCCCTGCAGCTGCAGAGGGGAAAGTAAAACAAGGCAGCCCGTGCACGCCCGGCCCCACGTCAGGTGTCTGTCTGAGGGCTGTCTTCTTTCGCAAATTATTAAAATCAGCCGTCTGCCTTCCGTTAAATGGTGGGGGCAGTGGCCTGCTCCCCAGACCCTCTGACCTCATCTCCTAGCCCCCCAACAGCGCTGCGGGGGGAGGGGCGGGCTGGGATAAGAACAAAGCAATGCCTGGTGTCACGTGTGGGTTGGTGTGTGTGTGTGTGTGTGTTTTAAAATATATTTTTATTGATGCCAGAGAGGAAGGGAGAGGGAGACAGAGAGAAATAGCAATGATGAGTCGGGGGTGTGCAGAAGGCAGCCCGATCAATGACATTTATCTCTCTCTATCTCTTCCTCTCCTGTCCCCCCACCCCCACCCTCTCCAATCAGTAAAAACTACTTTAAAAAAATATACACTTTTTTTTTGGTCACATTGGCAAGACATGTAACATTTTTTTTTGGTGTTCCACAGCATGTTAGCAACGCGTCTGTGTGTGACACGAGATGGAAAATGTTGAAATCACTGGTCTAGGCCTTCTCTACTCCGCGTGGTCGGGGCCGCAGAGCAGGCACCCGTGGGAGCTGGTCACAGACGCAGGGTCCAGGGCACCAGAGGTGCGAGCCGGACACAGGCCGAGTTCGTGCCCAGGAAGGGCGGGCTGTCCTGGGACCCGGCGCCGACCCCGCACTCACCAGAGGCTCTGCAGGCGGGTCATGCGGCTCAGTCCTCGCGTGAGCACGGCCAGGGCGGGGGCGTCCAGGGGGAAGTGGCTGAGGCTGGAGGGGGGGAGCCGGAGGAGGACTTGGCAGGGCTGGGGTTGGGCCCCGGGCGCAGACCCAGGCCCCTCGGCCCAGCCCAGCTGCTTGGGGCCTCGGTGCTTGGCAACCCCAGGCTGCCCCGACAGCCGCCTCCGCCCACACAGTGCGAACGTTTCGCACACAACAAAACGCCGTTTCCCGGCACGAATCTCAAAAGCCCCCTCAGCAGCAGATCAATTTCTGAGCCACACGGGACCCGGACTGCTGGTCAGTAACCAGAGCGGCCGCACATCCAGGCTCAGGGTCCTCCTGGCCCGTGTGGCTCAGTGGTTGGGCGCGGCCCTGTGCAACCAAAAGGTCGCAGGTTCAGTTCCCCGTCAGGGCGCAGGCCCGGGTTGCTGGCTCGCTCCATCCCCAGCAGGGGGCGTGCAGGAGGCCACCGATCAAGGTTTCTCTCGCACATGGGTGTTCCTCTTGCTGTCTCTCCCTCTCCCTTCTCCAGGTCGGGGAGCAAAAAGGAGGGCGTCCATCTCTCGGGGCCAGCTGGGGATCGGACGGCTCGTGCCCCCAAAAGCTGCCCAGGTGGTGGGCCAGCTCCCTCCGCCCTTCCCGGCATCGGCCACGGCCCTTCCCGGCACCGGCCACGGCCCTTCCCGGCGGCACCGGCCACGGCACTCACTCCAGCCTCTCCAGCCGGCTCCGGCCTCCTAGGACCTCCATCAGCACCTGGGCGGCGTCCTCGCCGAGCTGGTTGTTGGACAAGCTGTGGGGACCGGGCACACGGGGCCGTGAGACAAGCCTGCCCAGCCCCGGACCCCCAGTGCCCGCAGGCGCCCATCCTAGCCCACCCTCCTGCCCGGCTCCCTGGGGGCGTCCCTGGCTCCAACGGTCCACAGCCACCTGGCAGGGAAGGGCACAGCCAGGTTACAGATGCGGCGTGCAAGCCTGGAGGGAGGGCACGGCTTTTGCCCAGGGCACGGAGGGAGAGGTGGAGGTGGGACCCAGGACACAGCGCTCCGCCCGCCCCAGGCCGCACCCAGCACCCACAGAGGCTGGGCCTGCTTCCTCGGGGAGAGAGTGATCCCCTGATCTCTATCTCCTCCCCAGCCCCCCAAGTCCCACCTCCCCGACCTCCCCACCCCGGCCCTCAGCCCTGCCCAGACCCCTCCTCCCGCCCCAGACTCACCCCAGCTCCTCCAGGTGGCCACAGTGGCTCAGAGCGGCCGCCAGCGGGGCCAGGCCCTCGGCGCTCACGCGGCTGGAGGCCAGCCTGGGGGGGGGGGGTCAAAGGGCAGCAGGTCAGGCAGGAGCTCCGGGTCTTGGGGGGCTCTGAATGCTGGTGGTAGAGGGTGAGGAAGCGGGTGGGGAGAGCGGTTCCTGGGGGGGGTATGGGGGTGGGGGTCCTCCTTTCCTTCAGAAATCTCTCCCCCCCGGAGTCGGGAAGTTGAGACATGGCTTGGAGACTGGACCAGCTGAGTATTCTCCTAAACCATCACCTCTCAGATGGCAGCGCCACAATTTGGGCCATAAGTGGGCGTCACTGTGGAATCTAGCTAGTGCAGGGGTGGGCAAACTTTTTGACGCGAGGGCCACCATGGGTCCTTACACTGGACCGGAGGGCCGGAACAAAAGCAACCTGACCGCGCTGGCACTCTCCTCTTGGGCTGCTGGGGAAGGAGCGGAGGGGAGAGCAAGAGAACCCTCCGCTCTTTCGGCTCCGTGGGCCGGACAGAACAGCCGAACGGGCCGGATCTGGCCCGCGGGCCGTAGTTTGTTCATGGCTGGTCCATGTTCATGAGCTCTACACCCTTTTTAAATTTAATTTTATTTTTTTAGTAGCTCTATACCTTTATTTAAACAACAACAAAAGAAGCAAGTACGGAGCGGCGTTAAAGACTCTTTGGCGCCCGGGCCGGTGTGGCTCAGTGGTTGAGCACCGACCTATGGACCAGGAGGTGCCGGTTTGATTCCCATCAGGGCGCAGGCCCCGGTTGTGAGCGTGATCCCCAGTAGGGGGCATGCAGGAGGCAGCTGGTCAATGATGCTCCACATTGCCGTTTGTATCTCTCCCTCTCTGAAATCAATTTTTAAAAAAGCTTATTTATTTTTCATTTTAAAAAAAAGACATATTGGCAAAAGGAGGCCTTCTCTGGGATGCAAACAGCTGGATTAACACAGAACGGAAAGCTAGGGAAGCCCCATTTTCGCTGACGTATTAGGGATGAAGGGAGGGAGAGAGGGGAGGGGGGAGGAAAGAGGGAGGAAGACAAGAGCCCATGTAGGGAGGCCGCTGGCGAAGGAAGGAAGGTGGATTTGGGAGAACGGGGCATGAAGTCCCCCGGCTTCTCACAGCTTTGCCGCGAGGCTGCGGCGATTCCCAAGAAACAAAGGGGAGAAAGAAAGAAAGAAAGAAAGAAAGAGAATGGGAACGGGGTTCCTCCCTCTCCTGTGGCCACGCCTATGAGCTCACACCCCGACATCACCACACCCGGCGGCGTCAGCTCCAGGGCTGAGCAGGCCGCCCCCGGGGTCTGGACCGGGTTCCCCGAGCTCAGGCCTGGGGAGTTTGGGGGCCAGGGCGGAGCTGGGGGTCTGGGGGGTGGCCCTGCCTGCTTACCGGAAGGCCTTCAGCTCCGAGAGGGGCGGCAGGAAGCTCTGCAGCAGCAGGCAGCTGGCGCGGCAGAGGCGCACCTGGCACAGGCTGAGGGGCCAAGCACAGTCCGAGGCATTTCAGGCCGACGACGGCCTCAGGGGTCATCAGTCCCATGGAGATGGGGCGGGGGTCCACCCAAGACCCCCCCATCACCCTAGGGCTGCCCCCCACTGGCCAAGTGCAATTCCCTCCTGCTCAGGGAAGCTGGAACGCCGGGGTCCGGCACCACCCCAGGCTCTACCCCCCCCACCCCCATCCCGGCCCGGCCAGCCCCTCGCTCGTGGCACCGAGTGGCCACGGGGGCGGCGAGAGGACTCGGGCCCAGGCCGTGTCGGGGCGCTGACCTGAGCCGCCGCAGCCAGGTGCACGCCTCCGCCAGCTGCCGGGCGAGGAGGCTGTGGTGCGCCTCAAGGTCACAGCGCGCCAGCCTGGAGGGAGGGGGGCAGGGACCCCTATGAGGGCCCGAGCCCCCCGCTCGCAAGGACCTTCCCTTGAGGGGGTGCATTAACGAAGCCCCACCATTGACTGTCGCGTTAAGGGAAGGAGAGGCTCGGATGGGAGCTGGCGCAGCTCGGATGGGAGTTCGTGCACCGGGGCCCAGCCCGGGAGGGGCGTGGGGCCGGGGTCCAGCTCTGCTCTGCGCACTGCCAGGCTGCATTCATCCACAAGGATGGCACTTACTTCCCAAAAGAGAGGATAATGGGGGCAAAGAAGGGGGGACTTGACCAAGTCTGGGGGTTCAGAGGGGCCTTCCTGAGGTGGTGGCACTTAAGCGGAGACCCGAAGGAGGCGAGGGGGTTAGCCAGGTAAAGGAGGAGGAAGAGGGGAAGAGAGAACATTCTAGGCGGGGGGGACCGCCCGTGCAAAGGCCCCGAGGTCAAAGGGAGCGGGGTGGTCTCCGGGGGACTGGGGGCTGGGCGGGGGGCCGAGGCTGGGGTTCGGGGCAGGGGGTGGACAGCATGGAGAGGCAGGTTCACGCCCACCTCCCGGGCCACGGAGAGGCTTCGGGCATCCACGCCGGGCCACGAGGAATACTGGTCAGAAGCAGCAGACCCCGACCCGTCCCCAGCCACTCCCAGGGGGCCCCCCCGGTCCCGGGTCCCACCTGTGGGCCACGGCCTCCGGGCTCTCCTGGCGGGGGAATCTCAGCCGCAGACAGAGCTGCTGCTGGCTCTCGGAGACGCTGCCGGGGAGAGGAGGGACCCGCGTGAGGCCGCGGCACCTGCCCTGTGCTGGCCGAGCTGGGACCCAGGCCGCCCAGCCCCCTGGCGCCGGGCTCCCAGACCCCGTGGGGACCCCAAAGGTCAGTGGGACCCCAAAGCCCTTGCGCTTAGCGACTCCACATCATGGTGCCACGCCTGGTCACAGAGCCACGGCGTGTGTTGCCGTAACTAACCAAGCCCAGGGGCACTGCCAGGCTACCCGTGCGGACTCCCAGCTGTGTCACCCGAGATCCAACAGCCCTTTGTCTTGTCGTGTGTGTGTGTGTGTGTGTGTGTGTGTGTGTAATAATTCTTTTTTAAAAAATATATATATTTTAAAATTGATATTTTACAGAGAGGAAGGGAGAGAGCTAGAGAGCCAGAAACGTCGATGAGAGAGAAACATCGACCAGCTGCCTCTTGCACGCCCCCTACCGGGGATGTGCCCGCCACCAGGGTACATGCCTTGACCGGAATCGAACCCGGGACCTTTTAGTCCGCAGACCGACGCTCTGCTGCTGAGCCACACCAGTTTTGGCTGTGTGTATTAATTCTTCATTGTTGAAAGTATTACACATGCCCCCTTCCCCCCCCTCCCATTGATCCTCTACAGCCCGCCCCTCCCCCCTGCCCTCGGCTTCATCACCCTATTCTCTGTGTCCACGGGTTAAGGTGTTTGATCGGTCACCTCCCACCCACCGCCCTCCCCGCCTTGTCTCCGAGGTTCCCCACTCCACCAGCCCCTTCCTTGTCTTGACCTGGGTGGAGCCCCCACCGGTGACCCTGGAGCCGCTGCCACTTTGGGGACCCGGAGAACTCACTAGTGGCACGGCTGTCACCCCGCAGGACAAGAGACTAACGTCTAGGGGAGGGAAGGGCCCACTGGCCGTGAGACAATGAAGAATTCAGAGGGAACCTCCCCCCGGGACCCACCTGATCTCGGTGACGCTGCCCGAGGCCTGGGCGCAGACTTGTAGCAGGGTCGGCAGCCCGGCCCGGCCCATCCACGGCTCCTCCACCCTGCGGCAGAAGCGGGCACAGACAGGGGTCCCCTGGGTCAGTGGGGGGAGGAGGGGAGTGCCAAGGGAGACCTAGAGGCCTTGGGGGGGGGTTGCTAATTTAAAAACTATAACATTATACAGCCGGGCAGAAGCACAACGGAGGAAATGAATATTCTCACTCCCGCTGGCTGTTATGGCAGCAATGCCAACGGGGAGTGTCATTTTTAAAATGACACTTCCAGATTAAACCAAAGGTCCGCACGAGGTCCCCTCGCAAAGGGAAGGAAACAAAACTGTGTCTAAAACATGACTGCAATCTTCTACTCGAGGAAAGAAAAAATAACCACACACACAGAGAGAGAGAGGGAGAGAGAGAGTGTGTGTGAGAGAGGTATGAGGAAAATATATTAAATGTTAATGGTATTCATTTAGATGGTGGTATTCTTGTGGTGGCTTTTATTTTATTTCTTCTTGAGTTTTCATTATTTCCCGGGCCTTCTAAATGTACATGCATTACCTTAGGCACAGGACAAAGAGAGTTGTTGAAAATATTCCTGCTTTTAAAGCAATACTGTATTCTTTTCAAGTGCTGGGGTTTTTTTTGTTTTGTTTTGTTTTGTTTTTTATGGTCTTGTGGACTTTTCCGCAAATTTCTACAATTGCTATCTATTCATTTTAGAGTAAGAAAAGTTTTATTCTCAAATTTTATTTTGGGCGGTCCAGCCATTCGGGGCACACACCCCAAAGAACTGGAAGCAGAGACACAGAGAGGAGTTTGTGCGTCTGCGGTCAGAGCATCCGTCCCGAGAGCCCCGGAGTGGAGGCAGCCCAGGGTCCAGGGTCCCTCCACGGAGGAGCGGATAAGCACAGTGTGTACATCCACTCAGCGGATCAGTACTCAGCCTCAAACAGGAAGAGTCCTGACACGTGACGCATGCGGATGAACCTTAAGGACACATGCTACAACACATATGAACCTTCAGGATGCACGCTACACATGCCACAACACGGATGAACTTTAGGACACATGGTAAGTGAAATAAGCTCTTCTCTGAGTCCCTAGACTCGGAGTAGAAGATAGAAGGGTGGTCACCAGGGGCTGGGGGAGGGGCGTGGGGAGTTCTTGTTTGATGGGAGCAGAGTTTCCGTTTTGCCAGAAGAAAAGCCTTCTGGAGATGGACGGTGGTGATGGTTGCACAACAAAGTGAGTGTACTTTACACAACTGAACGGCACGTTTAAAAATGGCCCGGCCGGTGTGGCTCAGTGGTTGAGCACCGACCTATGAACCAGGAGGTCACAGTTCAGTTCCCATCAGGGCACAAGTCTGGGTTGTGCTCTTGATCCCCAGTAGGGGGCGTGCAGGAGGCAGCCGGTCAATGATTCTCTCTCATCACTGGTGTTTCTCTCTCTCCTTCTCCCTTCCTTTCTGAAATGAATAAAAAATATCCTCCTCCTATATAATAAAAGGATAATATGCAAATTGACCCTAGCAGCGGAACTACAGGGAACAACTGGTCGCTATGACACGCACTGACCACCAGAGGGCAGACACTCAAAGCAGGAGCTGCCCCCTGGTGGTCAGTGCGCTCCCACAGGGGAAGCTCCGCTCAGCCACAATCCAGGCTGATGTCTGTGAGCCCAGCGACCTCTCCCGCCTCCTCGGCAGTGCTAAGGATGTCTGACTGCTGCTTAAGCTGTTCCACGGACATCCCCCAAGGGTTCCCCGGCTGCCAGGGGGATGTCTGACTGCCAGCTTAGGCCCAATCCCCCAGGGAGCGGGCCCAAGCCAGCAGGGGGACATCCCCCGAGGGGTCCTGGACCACAGGCTGGGCTGAGGGACCCCCAAGTGCATGAATTTTCATGCACTGAGCCTCCGGTATATTTATAAAAATAAAACACTTCAGCCGAAATAAAAAAAAGCGAAGCAAAATTTAGAAACATATAAACCATCGTCACACCTAGGTGATGGGAGTATGAGTTTTCAAAACGATTCTCCTTTTTGGTGTCCTCCGTCTCTTCCTGAAGGGTTTTAAAATGTCAGGAGTGAACCTACGAACACGCTGTTTGTTGGATGTTATTTCTGATCTCAACTGGGTGCCATGTGTAGTTGTTTTTATTTTTTATTTTTATTTTTTGGTTAATTCTCACCCGAGAATAATTTTTCCAATGATTTTTGTTGTTGAGAAATAGGAGGAGAGCAGGGTGGGGGCGGGGAGGGGGGGATTGTCTACCATTCACACTCCAAGCAGGCCATGGATCAAACTTGCAACCGAGCTCCATGCTCTTGGCCAGGAATCAACCCCGAGACCCTTCGGCTCAGGGGCTAATGCTCTAACCACTGAGCCCAACTGGCCGAGCATCCTTTTTTTACTCCCCCCCTGTAGATCCCAAGTGTAGAACCCCTCCCCCCGCCCGGGGAAGACAGTTCCGTGTGCCTGAGGGGGTCTCTGGGCCCAATGGGCAGGTCGGCTCCGTGTCTGGGTGGCCGAGTTCCAGGTGCAGGAAGTGGCCAGGGCGCCATCCTGGGGGGACCCATATCCAGCGCCCACCCCCCTGCCCCTCGCCCCACGCCCCCGCCCCCACCCAGGGGCCAGAGGAAGACGCTACCTGAGCCGGAGCAGCCCCTCGGGCGGCCGCAGCAGGCGCAGCAGCAGGGTCAGGTCTGGCAGGCCCAGGCCGCACCGGCTCAGCCTGGACAGCGGGAGGGAGGTGAGACCGCGGCGGCGGCGGCTCTGGAGGGACCCGCCCCTCAGCTCCCCGCCGGGCGGGCCCCCATAACTCACGTGAGCTCCGCCTGGGGCCAGGCCTGGCTCAGGCCAGCGGCCAGTCTGGTCATGTGCTCTGGTCGGAAGCCGCACTCCCTCAGCCTGGGGGCAGAGGGCAGAGGAGGGCAGAGCCTGGGTGAAGTCTGTCCAAGCTGCTGTCCTGCTTCTACCCCAGCCGCACCCCAGGGCCTTTGGGGGACCCCCGCCGAGTGCAGAGGCTGAGGAAAGGCCAAAGGGCAGCTCCTTGGGGAGACCGCCCCCCGAGAAAGTGCTAGAAGTGAGAACTCCCACGGGAGCTCACTGGGCCCCAGCAGAGACATCCACGGCCGAGAAGCTGACCCACCCCAGGTGCGGGGGTGGATGGTGGAGGAGGCCTGGCCCCGCCCCGTGGACCAGTTTGGAGGCCATGGTCACGGCTGAAGCCAGGCCTGCTGAGGAACTGACTGACCCAGGGCCGTGGTGGAGCGAGGCGGGGCCCAATGCTACTGAAGGGCAATAATAATAATAATAAATAATAATAATAATTAATAATAATAATAATAATATAATAGCCGATACAGCACTCAAAGGAACCAGGCCCTTTCCAAGAACTTTATACACATTGACTCATTTAATCCTCACAACCCCCCCCCCCTAGGGGGATGGTCCTCCTGTGTCCCCATGGTGCAGGTGATTTTACTGATGAAACTCAGAGACGTTGGGTCACCCGTCCAAAGCCACGCAGCCGGTAAGTGACAGAGTTGCCAGTTACCCCCGAGGTGGCTCCAGGACCCAAACTCCTAACCAGGAGCCTCTAGACCAGGGGTGGGCAAACTTTTTGACGCGAGGACCACCATGGGCTCTTACACTGGACCGGAGGGCCGGGACAAAAGCAACCTGACCGTGCTGGCACTCTCCTCTTGGGCTGCTGGTGAAGGAGCGGAGGGGAGAGCAAGAGAACCCTCCGCTCTTTCGGCTCCGTGGGCCGGATAGAACAGCCGGACAGGCCGGATCCGGCCCGAGGGCCGTAGTTTGCCCACGGCTGGGCTAGACCTACAGTTAGCCGCTGGCTAAGAGGCACAAGGGCGGGGGATCTGGGAGCACGTGGGGGGCGGAGAGCATGGAGGAGGGTGCGTGAGGGAGGAGAGGGCCGGGCAAAGGAGGAGGCATGGAGCCTCCACAGAGTCAGCACCCCGCTCCCCGTCACCCCCTCCCCCGCTCAGGCCAGCAGTTACCTCAAGGCCTTCCCGGTCTCCTCCCGTGGGGAGAGGTGGATCCGGAGGCTCTGCTGGGAGCCCAGGCTGCAGAGAGAGGGTGCGAGAAGCCAGAGGCTTGCCGGTGTCCTCAGCACCCAGACGCCAGGGGGCGCCCGAGAGAGAGGGGCTGGGGGGCAGGGGCAAGGGGTGGGGGCAGCCACGAGGGTGAGGCCCTTCCTGACCAGAGGAGACCCCACCCCAACACGCAAGCACACCAACGCCTGCCCAGCCCCCGGGACCGCCCTGGCCCACGGCATGGGGGCTCAGAGTGTGGCAACTGTGGGTGCCCCCCCCCCTCGTTCAGAGGACCGTGAGACTCAGCGGCTGGCCCCCGTCACACAGACGTGTCTTACTCCACGGCGGCCTCCCGGACACGTGGGCAGGAAGGCAGGGTCTCCACCAGGCACAGGGCACCTTCCAGAGAGACGCTGTTGCCACTCAGGCTGGAAGAGGAACAAGGTTTGGGCTGGGGGGTGGGGGCAGCACCTCCAGGGAGCCCAGCCTGGCCCCCTCCCCCCGGCTCCCCTCCCGCTGTCACTTCCAGGAGGAGAGTCCTCCATGCCCAAGGGTCCACTCCCCAGGGGGAGGCCCTGAGGTCCAGAGCGGCCAGAGGGGCCCCATCTCCGTATGGGCAGCGTGGCCCTCGCTGCCCGCGGGGTCTGGGGCAGGCCGGGCCGGCAGCTCCCGCCCCACAGAGCGCCCAGCTGCGTCGCCTAGCAATGGCTGTGTCCCGGCCCCTGGCCGCCCGCCCCCCAGCTCACTGGGGAGATGGGGAGAGTGTGGGTGACTTCTGGGACCCTCCCTGCCGTGGGGACACCGCTGAATCCGTGTCCCGGGGATTTGCTCAGAGGGACTTCAGGGGCGGGCTGGGCCGGGAGCTGGGAGAGAGCTGAGACCCCGTGTTTGCTGCTTAGGGGTGCACGGTGCTCCCCGCCCAGCCCCAATATATTTTATTGATTTTCCACAGAGAGGAAGGGTGAGGGATAGAGAGCTAGAAACATCTATGAGAGAGAAACATCGACCAGCTGCCTCCTGCACGCCCCCTACTGGGGATGTGCCCGCAACCAAGGTGCATGCCCTTGACCGGAATCGAACCTGGGACCTTTCAGTCCACAGACCGATGCTCTATCCACTGAGCCAAACTGGTTTCGGCATCATTGATGTTTCAATCTCCCTCCCCCTCTCCCTTCCTCTCTGAAATCAATCAATCAATCAATCAATCAATCAAAATGCATACACATATATAAAAATAATCCCTCCAAACCCATGCTCTTGAGGCTTCCTCTTTGCTGTCCTTGAGGCCGCTCATCACTTACTCAAGAGAACCCGAGATGGGCAACCGAGGCAGACACATCAGCAAGCACCGGAGGCCGCCGTCACCCAGCTGGTTGGCGGAGAGGCTGTGGGAGGTACGAGGAGGAGGCGGTTGATGGTTAGAGCTGAATCACTGACACTCCACCCACACAGCACCCTCATCACCGCCTTCACATCACCTCTGCCAGTCAGCGCTGCCCCTCCCAACACCACCACCATCACCACCAGCTTCATCCCATCGTCACTACTTGAGTTCCCCAAGCCCACCACCACCATCACCATCACCGTCTTCAGCACCACTAGGATCATTACCAATTATCACCACCACCACCACCACCACCACCACCACCACCACCATCACTGTATCCAGCACCACTAGGATCATCACCAATTATCACTACCATCACCACCACCACTACCACCACCATCATCATCTCCAGCACCGCTAGGATCATCACCAATTACCACCACCACCACCACCACCACCACCACCACCATCATCATCTCCAGCACCGCTAGGATCATCACCAATTACCACCACCACCATCACACACCTGCGCCCGTGTCTTCGCCACCATCCCCCTCACCGGCACCACAGCTAACCAGGCCTCATCCTCCCCTTCAGTATCTGCCAGCCACTCCCAGGGCTCCAGCGGGCTCGCGGGAGTTAGAGAAAACCCAATTAGCTCTGACTGTGCCCTTGGCCCGTGTCAGTTGGGAGCTGCCCTTTTGGAACAAGAGTAACTCCAGGAAAAAGGTAGTTGGGGGCTGTGTGTACCCAACAGAGCCCTCTTTTAATTTGGGAACGCAGTGTCGGAAATTGGGCTTGAGTTCGTTCTTACTTCTTCCTTGGAGCCACCTGTGGTTTTAGCTACCGTCCGGGTGGGACAATGTACCCGGCATGCCCCGGGGTATCTGGCTTCACCCTGCAGCTCTGAACTCATTTTGTCCCTGATCTTGACACCAACGAGGCTTATCTATTTCGTCTTCTCCTGAGATACTGTAAACATTAGCTTGTTTCACAACACCCCTTAGTCATCTTTAAAATAAGAAAAAGTGCTCTCTACAATGAAAAAAAAAAACACAAACGAGAAAAACGCAGAAGGCATATTGCTTATTCCTTTTTCGTTAACATACATAATTTCTGTCCTGGCCCATGTGGCTCAATTGGTAGAGCATTTTTCCACGCAAGTTTGATTCCCAAGCAGGGCACATGCCTGAGTTTCAGGCTCAATCACCAGCATGGGGCATGCAGGAGGCAGCGATAGATGTCTCTCTCTCTCATTGATGTTTCTCTTCACCCCCCCCAAAAAAAATCAACAACAACAAAAAAAATTAAAATCAGCCCTAACCAGTTTGGCTCTGGATAGAGCATCAGCCTGCGGACTGAAGGGTCCCAGGTCCGATTCCGGTGGAGATGGCATGTACCTTGGTTTCGGACACATCCCCATAGGGTGCGTGCAGGAGGCAGCTGATCGATGCTTCTCTCTCATCGATGCTTCTAACTTTCTATCTCTCTCTCTTCCTCCCTATAAAAAAATCAATAAAAATATTAAAATCAATGAAAAATATATTTAAAAAATAAAGTACATTGTTTTCATCAACCACATTTCTCTTCCTGGCCACATCATGACAGGAAGTCAATTTAATTGTTTTGTACAGCTCCCTTTCACTCCTACGGGTCCTTAGCTGAGCTCCCTAACAGCTGTGAAAAGACTGCACTGTATTAGCTGTGTGGCCTTGAGCAAGTCCTTAAACTCTCTGAGCCTCGGCTTTCCCAAGTGCAAAACGGGGATGAGAGTATCTGGGTTTGTTGGAAGGATAAAAAGACGACCTAAGGCACTTAGATCAGTGGAGAAGTGCCCAATAGTGTTTGCTATTATTATTATTATTATTATTATTATTACTAGAGGCCAGGTGCATGAAGATACGTGCCATACGCCTTCCTTCCCCTGGCTGTCGGCACTGATTTTCCTCCAGCACCTGGGAACCAGGCCTTCTCTCTGGCAGCTGCCTTCAGGGTTCACTCTGGCCCAAGCCTTCAGTCTTCTCCGCTCCGGCAGGAGCGTTGCCCCTGCCCTCCCCCTCATAGCAGGTGTCCCGCCCCACTCTGCAGTTCTGAGCCTGTGTACGCAAATGAACCCACCAGCTTTGTTGGGTTAATTTGCATACTCACCCTGATTGGCTAATGGGCATTGTGGAGGCACGGTAAATTTGCATATTTCTCTTTCATTAGTGTAACTTTTTCTACCCCTGTGTGGGCTGCACTATTGGGGCATCCAAGACAGGCCACATGGATACCACTTCTCAACAGCACGAAAGCTCGCCCAGCTGGCTCTGGGACCCCCTTCAGGACAGGGCATTTGGTACTTTAACCCCCTGCCAGGCAAACCAATGGATCCTTCCTGTTAGTGCCCATCAGCCAGCAGAGCTCTGATGCCTTCATCAACGCGAGGCCAAAAGGCTCCTGTGGCCCAACTTTGGTCCAGGGCACACTCTGAACTAGCTCCACTACTGCGGGAGTGGGGGTGGGTGGGAGAGAAAACACGGTACAGAGAAACCTTAAGGGTGAGACCCACAGCCCTGGGCTAGGGCTGAGTACACACACACACACACACACACATACACACACACACACACACACACATACACACACACACACACACACACACACACACACTCACACACACACACCCTCCAGCGCCACCCAGACGCCCGCTCCGGGTGCTCTCCCCGCACTTACTCCAGCTGGCCGAGGCCCTCGCACTTGCCCAGCAGCTCGCACAGGGGCTCCACGTGCGCCTGGCTGAGGCCGCAGCCCGTGAACCTGCTGGGGGGGGGGGGAGCCACTCAGAGCCGCTCCGCCCTGGCTTGTCCTGGGACGCCTCACCCAAGTGTCCTGGGGTGCCTCACCCGAGCTTGGGCTCTCCGGGGCTCTCCGCTTCCCCCGCACCCACCTTCCCCACCGCGGGGCCCCTGGCTCCCCGTGCTCCCTCTGGGGAGGCGGCTCTCAAATGGGGACTCGGCCCAGCCCCAGAGTCAGCACCTCCGGGGGCAAAGCTCTCCGATCCAGCCTCCAGCTGGAGAGGGAAAGCTCTTGGGGTCATTCGAAAATATGTTTTTTGAGAGAGAGAGAGAGACAGAGAGAGAGAGAGAGAGAGAGAGAGAGAGAGAGAGAGAGAGAGAGAGAAACACCCCCAAAAAGCAAGTGTGTGCTGGGACCGGCTTGGCTCAGTGGATAGAGCGTCGGCCTGCGGACTGAAAGGTCCCGGGTTCGATTCCGGTCAAGGGCATGTACATTGGTTGCGAGCACATCCCCAGTGGGGGGTGTGCAAGAGGCAGCTGGTCGATGATTCTCTCTCATGGATGTTTCTAACTCTATCCCTCTCTCTTCAGAAACATCACCCACAAAGCAAGTGCGTGGCCTGACCAGGAATTGAACCGGCGACCTTGGTATATGGGGCCAATGCTCTAACCAACTGAGCTACCCGGCCAGGGCTAGAGTCTCTCTTCACGTTGGAGGAGACAAGTCCCCTCGCAGGTCCTTTGGGGGGAGCGCTCAGCGCAGTCTGTCCTCTCGCCACCAGGAGGCAGGCTTCCCGGCCCCCACCACCCACCGGCTGCAGGGCTCCTCCCGGGACTCACCCACAGCGCCCGCCTTTCTGCTCCTCGCGGGACCTGAGGTGCAGGGTGGCCTCGTGGAAAGACCTGGAGCACAAGCACCCGGCTCAGGCCCTGGCCGCCGCCTCGGGGTGCCCCCAGGAGGCACCCCACCCCCAGGAGCCCAGCCCCTGACGTGGGTCCCAGCGCCTCCGTCCCACCCCTCACACCACCAGGCTTCAGGCACCCCCCACCTCCCGCCCCAAGACCAGCCCCGTGGACCCTGGGCAGCTCCCACCTGAGAGCCACCTTCTCCACGCGCGGGCACAGGCTGAGGAGGCCAGCCAGCAGGAAGGGGCTCCTCGGGGGCAGAGGCGTCTGGCTCAGCCTGAGGGGGGCAGGGGGGACCCCGAGTCAGCAAGTTGGAGCCGGGCAAGCGCAGTGGGCAAGGAGCCGGGACGGGCTGGCTTGGGAGGGAACCGGGGGGCGGGGAGGGCGGCACCCCGATGAGGAAGCGGGGACCAGAGGGACTTGAGGTCAAGCAGACCGGGGTTCGAGCCCCGGCTCTGCTCACTGGCTGTGCGTCCCTGCGTGAGCCATGCAAGCTCTCTGAGCCTCAGTTTCCCTACTTGGGCAACAGCCCTCTGCTCACGGTCCACCCTCCTCGGCCTAACCCATACCCATGATCATTATTGTTATACTGTTCCTCCCTCAAGCGCAGACTTATCAGCCAGTCTTGCCGATAAGGAGGAGCAGGATGCGTTGTGTCCAGCACCCCAAGCTGGGCCCCCCCACTGTGTCTCTAGCACCCCAAACAGCTCCCTGCCCACAGCAGGGCACACGCACTAGGACTGAGCCATACACACGAAGGGTAAGACCCAGGGACAGTCAGGCTGGCCACCTGGCTCCAAAGAGGCCGCTGTGTGACCTGGGCAAAGAGACGTCCCTCTCTGGTCTGAAGCTTTGCCCCTGTTCATTTTAACCCGCCGCCTTCTATTTAAAAAAAAAAAAAAAAAAATATATATATATATATATATATATATATATATATTTATTGGTTTTTTTTTACAGAGAGGAAGAGAGAGAGATAGTTAGAAACATCGATGAGAGTCATAGATCAGCTGCTTCCTGCACGCCCCCTACTGGGGTTGTGCCCGCAACCGAGGTACATGCCCTTGACCGGAATCGAACCCGGGACCCTTCAGTCCGCAGGCCAACGCTCTATCCACTGAGCCACACTGGTTTTGGCTTACCCCGCCGCCTTCTGGGTCCAAAGGAGCCTGTCTGACCCCTTCTCTTCTGAGGGGAGGACCAGAGCGGGTGGGTGCCGTGGGGGCAGACGTGAGCTCTGCTGAACTTGGCCACCTCTGGAGGCCGCCACCCCCTCCCTCCCTCCCTCCCTCCCTCCCTCCTCCCCCGAGGATGATGGAGGGCCTGGGTGCTCCATGTCCCGGGACCCTTAGCGTCAGAGCTCAGGTCGCTGTTGTTAACGGCACCGTTTATTTTCCCGCTGTACCTTTCCATCTCAGCGGCAGCTTCTCCCGCCTGCTAGAGGACTGAAAGCGAATCCTCTGTACGTCCTAACCAGTCGGGGCTGGCATCAGAGAGCAGGGAATTTTAAATCCTTCGGGGGAGGTGGCTCCGTTTCCCCTTTTTGGAGAGGGGTGTGGCGTGGGCCCCGCCTCTGGGGAGTCCCCGTCCCGGGCGGAGCAGGTGCCCTGTGGGCGGGAGAAGTCCCATCGCCCACCTGCCCCGGCCTGGCCTTCTCCCAGGGGCTTTTGGAACAGCTGTGAGTCCCACCCGTGGCGGAATATTTTATAAAAATATATATTTTATTGATATTCTACAGACAGGAAGGGAGAGAGATAGAGAGCTAGAAACGTCAATGAGAGAGAAACATCGACCAGCTGCCTCTTGTACACCCCCTACTGGGGATGTGCCCGCAACCAAGGTACATGCCCTTGACCGGAATCGAACCCGGGATCTTTCAGTCCGCAGACCGACGCTCTACCACTGAGCCAAACCGGTTTCGGCCGTGGCGGAATATTAATCCCACTCATCAGATGTGGAAACTGAGGCCCAGAGGGGTCCCATAGCACCATGGAAGGTGGATCCAGACTGAGGAAAGAGCTGCGTGAAGACTCGAGCTCCCAGCTGTGACAGATGCAAGGAGGCGGGCCGGGAGGGGGGGGGGGGCTCTGCCATGCGGGGGCCGGGGCTGCCCAGAGAACGGGGGAGAGGGGGGGCGGAGGGGGGGCACTCACTGCAGGAGGCGCAGCTGGGGGAGCCAGGGCAGGCGCCCCAGCAGGGTGTCCAGGCTCTGGTCGCTCAGCACCACGCGGGTCAACCTGTGAGACAGAGCCTCTGAGTGGCGTCGGGGAGCCCTGGGGACAGCGGGGCCCCACACGCTCCCTCTGGGCGCCAGGCCCCTGGGTTATCGGAGGCCGGAGGGAGCGGAAGGTCATGTGCGCGTGGGAAGTGCTGGGCTAAGCCAGACTCCTTTTCCTTGACTTGTAAGAAGAGTGCTTTTCGCAGCGTTGGCTGCACTGCTAATAATAATGATGATAATAATAATAATAACAGCAGCAGCAGCAACAATAATAATAAACCGAACCAAAACAAAACTTACTGGGAGCGGACTGCATGTCTGTCTAGATTGGCATTGGGGAGTGTGTGTGTGTGTGTGTGTGTGTGTGTGTGAGTGTGTGTGTGTGTGAATGTGTGAGTGAGTGTGTGTGTGTGTGTGTGTGTGTGAATAATCTGTGGCACAAGCAAACCGTGGCGGGTTAGCATTGAAAGGCACAAGTCCGCAAACATGGTGTGACGAGCACAGGCCACCCGGGACAATGAGGCGCCGATGAAACACTGGATGAGTTTAGCAGCAGTGGGTCGGGGAGCAGTGGGTCGGGGAGCAGTGGGCCGGGGAGCTCTCACGGGGTCGGGCCGTGAGGCCGGCGCCCCCCGCGCCCCCCGGTCACCGGCAGACTCCCGCCCCGCGCCCTCTGCGGCGGCCGGCCCTCCTCACTGACCTGACCTCCAGGGGCCCCGGGCACTCCTCCAGCGCCTCGCAGAGGCCGTCGAGGCTCCGGGGCTCCGGGCCACACTCGCTGAGGCTGGGGAGGAACAGCAGGCGGGGCGGGGGGTCGGAGGAGGCTCGGGGGGCCCTGTGCAGCCCCTGGGACTCCCAGGTCCCCCCCAAGCTGCAGGCTCCACCCCCAAGCCTCCCAGAGCCCCCCATTCCCGCCATTCTGACCCTCCGAGCGCCCCGCTGCCCTCTCCAGCCCCTCGGTGCTCCCCACGGAGCCCAGCCTGAGTCCGGCCACCGCCACTCCCCTGGACCCTTCCACCCCGGCTCCCCGCTCGCCTCCCACCCCCCCTGCTGCACCCTGTGCTTGCGCAGTGCAAACCTGACCAGGTACCCCCCACCCCGTACTAAAACCCCCTGTGGCTCCCCATTACCCTTAGGCTAAACGCAAAGAGCCTTTTCCCACGCCCCACTCGTCTCCACGCCCCCTGCATGTGCTGTGGCCACACCGAAACGCTGCCCACAGCCCCGCTGTCTCTCCCCCGGGCCTCTGTGCAAGCTGGCCGCCACTTGGACACCCGGCCACCCTCCCCCTCCTCTGGACAACCCTGCTCAGCCCCACCCTGGGGTGCGTGGCTCCGTGGTTGTGCATCAACCTGAGAACCAGGAGGTCACGGTTTGATTCCCGGGCGGGGCACACGCCGGGGTGGCCGGCTTGATCCCCAGTAGGGGGCGTGCAGGAGGCAGCCGCTCCATCATTCTCTCTCCCCATGGATGTTTCTCTCTCTCTCTCCCCCTCTCCTTTCCTCTCTGAAATCAATAAAAAAAATATATTTAAAAAAAAAGCGAAGAAGAGAAATCGAGGCCAGGAGAGGGAGGGGCCAGGAATCCGGCAGAGAGACCAGTGTGGGGTTGGCGTGCGGGGCCCACAGCCCCATCACCAGTCCTCACGCTCACCCCCTCTTTCCCCTGCTCTCAAATGCCCTTTCTCCTCCCTCCCAGTCCCCAGCCCGACCCCCCAGGCTCTCCCCACTCCTTGAGCCTTCTCCCCTCGGTGGTGACCCCCAAACAAGACGTGGGTAAGAAGGTACCGGAAGCTCCTGGGGACGCAGCGCTGACCGAGCCCCGAGGACCGGGCTTGGGCGGGGGACGCTGGCGGAGGGCTGCCGGCCGGCAGGTGCCTTGGGGTGGGGAAAGGTTTGGAGAGGAACGTTTAAATCACCCACATTAGGAGATCAGACTCATCAGCCAGGGCAGACGGAGGAGGGCTCTCAGGACAATCAATCCCCTCACTGTACAGATGGGGAAACTGAGGCCCAGGGGAGGGAAACCACAGTGAGAAAGAGGCAGCTTCCACCTGTCCCGGGGGCGGCCCCTGACCAGGTTGGGGATGCAGGGGGGGGGGGAGGACAGAGCCTTTCCTCGCTCTGATCGCAGATGTGGCCTCCACACGACTGTCTCCTGGTGCCCCCACACCTGGGGCCTCCAAAGCCCAGAGGGTCCCCAGAAATAGAGACCCAGGAAGCAAGATCGTCCTGGCCTGCCCCAACCGGTTTGGCTCAGTGGCTAGAGCAGGGGTGGGCAAACTTTTTGACTCGAGGGCCACCATGGGTTCTTACACTGGACCGGAGGGCCGGAACAAAAGCAGCCTGACCACGCTGGCACTCTCATCTTGGGCTGCTGGTGAAGGAGCGGAGGGGAGAGCAAGAGAACCCTCCGCTCTTTCGGCTCCGCGGGCCGGATAGAACAGCCGAACGGGCCAGATCCGGCCCTCGGGCCGTAGTTTGCCCACGGCTGGGCTAGAGCATCAGCCTGCAGACTCAAGAGTCCCAGGTTCGATTCCGATCAAGGGCATGTACCTTGGTTACGGGCACATCCCCAGTAGGGGGTGTGCAAGAGGCAGCTGATGGTTGTTTCTTTCTCATCGATGTTTCTAACTCTCTATCCCTCTCCCTTCCTCTCTGTAAAAAGATCACCCGGCCTTGGGCTAGCCCTGGCATCAGACAGCCACCTGGGGAGGGGACGCTGCTGCCCGCGCACCAGCCCAGATGCCCGGTCTCAACCTGCCGGGTGAGACTGCGGTGCCCGCCAGGGGGCAGCCGGGACCACGCGTGGGGAGCCAGGATCGCTATGTTTACAGGGAAGATGTGGAAACTCTCAGAGTGCCAACGGCTCTCGGCTTCTCAGATGCGCCCCTCGGGGTGTGAAAGGGCAGTGAGTCATAAGACGCTGAGCCTGCGGAGGTTGCAAAAGTCCCCCCGGGGGGGCCGCTTCCTCCTTCCCTCCTCCCCTCCTCTCCACAGCGGCAGCTGCCAGCTCCACCGTGGTGCCTGCCACCAGCACCCCTCCCTCCCTCCCTCCATCTGCGCTGGCTTCTTCCAAGAGGCTGAAGGCAGCGGATGACCGCAGATCCACAGGGAGGGGGTTTGCTTTAGAGCTGATGGTGGTCCGCCTGGGTCTGGGGTGGGGGGACCAGAGGGAAAGGGGAGCCAGCTCCCCCTCGGAGCTCTGGGTCCTCAGCCCTCACCTGGCTCTTCTGCCGCCTCTCAGGATGACGTGCTGGCTCTCGAAGCTGCAGGCAGACGGGGGGCAGCAATCAGAGACCCGAGAGCAGACGGACCAGGCCGGGGGGGGGGTGGTGGTGGTGGTGGTGGTGGTGGCTGGAGGGTGGTCATGTTCTTACAGTGAGTCCCTGAGCCCTCGAAGGTCACAAGACGGTTCCCAGTTTTCTTAAAAAGTCCCCCAGAACAGCCTGGCCCACGTGGCTTAGTGGTTGGGCGTTGACCTATAAACTAGGAGGCTCAGTTTCCAGCCAGTTCACATGCCTGAGTTGCGGGCTCTGTCCCCAGTGAGGGGTGCGCAGGAGGCAGGGCATCAAGGATTCTCTCTCATCATTGATGTCTCTCTCTCTCTCTCTCTCTCTCTCTCTCTCTCTCTCTCTCTCTGAAATCAATAAAAATACAGCCGAAACCAGTTTGGCTTAGTGGTAGAGCGTCGGTCTGCGGACTGAAAGGTCCTGTTCGATTCCGGTCAAGGGCATGTACCTTGGTTGCGGGCACATCCCCAGTAGGGGGGGTGCAAGAGGCAACTGGTCGATGTTTCTCTCTCATCGACGTTTCTAGCTCTCTATCTCTCTCCCTTCCTCTCTGTAAAATATCAATAAAATATACATATATAAAAAAATACATACAAAAAAAATCTCCCAGAATAATCCAGAGAGTGAGGGAGTCCATGGGTTGTGTCCCATGGAGGAATTTGAGTGTCCTGGGGCTATAGTCATTCATTCACTCACTCACTCACTCATTCATTCATTCATTCATTCATTCCTTCCTTCAGCAGGCACCCATCCCACACACTGACCAGGGGTCCCAGGGGGCCCCGAGGGTGCCTATGGTGAATGCAGACGGGGGGCGGGGGGGCAGGGCGGGGCCCCGAGGCTCACCCACCCACCTGATGTCCAGCTGGAGGACCCACGGCAGCGTGGAGAAGCACCGGGCCAGGCCGAGCACAGCGTCCAGCGACAGGCCGTTCTCACTGAGGCTGGGGGGCCACAGGCGGGGCGTCGGCAGGGGCCCCAGGCTCGCTTCAAGTTATGAGACTCAGAACAGCCTCCGTGGGGCCGGAGCCCCGGGCGGGGGAGGGCTGTCCCCGCGTCCGTCTGTCCTTCCGGGCGGTGAAACCCGCTGGGGACTCTTGTGGGTCACCGCGCCTCGCCCGGCTCCCCACTCAGAAGGGGAGACCGAGGCCTGTACGGCAGCCAGGTCTCGCCCAGAGTGACAAGACTCAATATATTAAAAAAAAAAAAAAAAGCCGAAACCGGTTTGGCTCAGTGGATAGAGCGTCGGCCTGCGGACTGAAAGGTCCCAGGTTCGATTCCGGTCAAGGGCATGTACATTGGTTGCGGGCACATCCCCAGTGGGGGTGTGCAGGAGGCGGCTGGTCGATGTTTCTCTCCCATCGACATTTCTAACTATCTCTCTCAATTCCTCTCTGTGTAAAATCAATAAAAAAAAATATATAAAAAAAAAAACCAGAGTGACAAGACTCACAGGTGACCGCACTGAGATGGGGTCCCGTGGCTCCCCCTGGCTGTGCTGAATTTTTTTTGGGGGGAGTGCTTCCCGGCACCCGGTAAAGGAGGGTGGTGCCCGGTGACCAAGGTCTGCCCACCTGTCTGGGTGACTTTATTTGCCATTTAAGGCCACCCCCCACCCCCCACTCCAGCCTCGGGACGGGGTCCCGGGAGAGGGCTGCAGACCCCCGCAGGCCCTGGGCCGGACTCGGCGTCCACAGTGTGGAGAAGGTCGCGTGGGGGTTCGCCCCCAAAGCTCCCCTCAGCATATCGTTTGCCTGCAGTGGGGCGTCCCTCCCCCCCCCCCCGGGTGCAGGCCCCAGCGGCACCCCGGGGTGCCCTCCTCTCCTTCCCAGGATCCAGGGAAGCACCCACAGGCCACAGCGCCCTCCTGAGGCTGGAGCCAACGTACACCCCTCTGCTGTGTGTGCGGTAACTGCCTGGGAACCAGGGCTCCGGGGGTGACCTCACCCGCTCAGGGTCACACCGGGGGCCTGGGACCCAGGGCCGCTCTCCAGGGTCCCCCTCCAACCAGAGCCTCCCGCACCCCACCCTGGAAATCTCCCGTCTCTGCCAGGTGCCCGGTCCTCCAGATTCCCCGGGCACCTGCTTGGGTGTCCCGGGAGGCACACACCCACCAAACAGCCCCGCCCCACCCCCAGGGCCAGAATGGCCGCCAGCCCCTCCATCATCAGTGACACTTCCCGCCTGGGCCTCCCAGACACCGATTCCTGAAGCGAAACCTTAAACCAGAAGCTGGCTGGACCGCCGAGTCACAGAGGCCGGACTCGGTGTGAAGGAGAATCGCACCCTTCACGGAGCACGCGCCGCGTGCCAGGGACTGGGCCAGGCAAGGGGCATGCATTTCCTCATTTATCTTTCTGAGAAGCCACGGAGGGGGAGGGCAGGCAGATGGGGCATAAGGAGAGCCCCCACTCCCGCCCCTCCCGTCCCTCCTGCACCCCCTCCAGCTACTCACTCCAAGGACTGCAGAGCGCCCAGCGCGGGGAGCCACCGAGGCAGCTGGGCGGCACCTTCGTCCCCCAGAGCATTCCTTGACAAGCTGGGGGGGGGGGGGGAGAGGACAGGTTAGGGGAGGGAGGGGTGAGCAGCTGTTTTGTCTCTCCATCCCCTGCCTCCATCACTCCGCTTCTCCTGAAACTGGACACGACGTGGTGGGGCCAGGCGTCAGCAGGTGGCGCTGGGTCCGCTGGGGTCTCCCCCAGGGCTCTCATCCTGGGGCTTGGGACTCCGAGGGGGTCAGGGGGGGCCTTGGGGGACCTGTATTCTATGGGGGGGGCTGGAGAGGCACAACGTCCCCCAGATTCTCTACGGCGGCAGCAGGAGACCCGAGTCTTGAAGAGCAAAGCAAACCCAGCTGTCACTCACGGCTCAGCCCCGCCCACCGCCTTCCGACGGCGCCACTCACTCGAGGTGGCCCGGGCGGGCGCTGCCTTCCAGGGCGGCGCAGAGCGGCTCCAGGTGCTCGGCTCGCAGACCGCAGTGCGGCAGCCTGGGGGGCGGAACCACAGCCCTGCAGCCCCGGAGCGGCCCTGGCCCCCCACACACAGGCGGAGAGCCGGGCTTGCCGGGGGGGGGGGGGGGGGGGGGGCTGGGACGGAGACAGCTGCACCCAGACAGACAGACAAAGAGGGACCAACACATAACACAC
This sequence comes from Vespertilio murinus, assembly GCA_963924515.1. Taxonomy (NCBI): domain Eukaryota; kingdom Metazoa; phylum Chordata; class Mammalia; order Chiroptera; family Vespertilionidae; genus Vespertilio; species Vespertilio murinus. The sequence goes on along the minus strand of OZ004716.1, from coordinate 5,315,977 downwards.
AGACGTCACACTCAGGCAGAGGAAACCCAGAGTCAGAGACACAGCGAGAGGGACACCAAGAAGGAGAGAGAGACAGAGAGGAAGGGAGGGAGGGGAAGAGAGAGAGAGGAGAGAGAGAGAGAGAGAGAGAGAGAGAGAGAGAGAGAGAGAGAGAGAGAAAGAAGGAGAGAGAGAAGGAGAGAGAGGGAGAGAGAGAGAGAAAGAAGGAAAGGAGAAAGAGAAAAAGGAGAGAGAGAGAGAAAGGAGAGAGAGAAAAAGAGAGAGAGAGAAAATGAGAGAGAAAGAGAGAGAGAGAGAGAGAGAGAGAGGAGAGAGAGAGAAAAGGAGAGAGAGAGAAAAGGAGAGAGAGAGAGATAGGTGAGAAAGAGAGGCGCGTGCGCACACACACACACACACATGTGTTCACGGTGCCAGAGGAGGACAAACAGACAATGAGAAAAGGCCCACAGAAAATCAGACAGACGTGACCTGAGAGAGACAGACAGGGGAGGGAGAGGCAGATGGACAGAAAGAGCGAGGCCTGAGGGGAACTGATGAGTGTCCTGAGGGGCCCAGGCCTCATGACCTGGACAGAAGGGGCTGCGAGCTCCCCGTGTTCTCTGCCCAGAGTTCCCACAGCCCCTGGGCTGCTGGAAGCTGGGGGCGCTTCAGGGGGGCCCTGGTGGGGACGGTGACTGGGGGGCTGCCTTGTGAGCCCCGCCTGTGGGGGGCTGGGCAGGAGAGGGGGAGGCAGGGAAGCCGGGCCCCAGCTCCGGGCTGGAGCGGATCGTGTCCTCCAGGGAGCTCCGGGGCCGGGGGCCGGGCGGGCTTCGTGCCGAGCAGGGAGGGGCCGGAGCCATAGCCAGGCCCCGCAGGTTGTCGCCCGTACCTGATCCTCGGGGGGCACGGGGGCAGCTCGGAGGACGTCTGGAGCGCGAGGCTGTCGAGGAACGCGGCCCTGGAGAGACACACACCAGGCCGGGCTGAGCTAACGCCTCGCCTCCCACCAGGCCGTCTCCCCCCGGGTCTGGAGACCGCCAACCTTGGCTCCCGCGGGCTCCTCTGTCCTGGCCGCGTCGCCTGGGCAATCACTTAGCCTCTTTTTTTAAAAAATATGTTTTATTGATATTTCACAGAGAGGAAGGGAGAGAGAGAGAGAGAGCTAGAAACGTCAATGAGAGAGAAACATCGACCAGCCGCCTCTTGCACACCCCTACCGGGGATGTGCCCGCAACCAGTGTACATGCCCTTGACTGGAATCGAACCCAGGACCTTTCAGTCCGCAGACCGACGCTCTACCACTGAGCCAAACCGGTTTCGGCTCACTTAGCCTCTTACTGGGGAATGCACGTGAATTGCCTTAGTTTGGTGCTTGGTGCTCCATTAACCTTGGCATTGATATCATTAATATCAGCCGAAACCGGTGTGGCTCCGTGGATAGAGCGTCGGCCTGCGGACTGAAAGGTCCCGGGTTCGATTCCGGTCAGGGGCATGGACCTTGGTTGCAGGCACATCCCCCCCAGTGGGGGGAGTGCAAGAGGCAGCTGGTCGATGATGGTTCTCTCTCATCGACGTTTCTAGCTCTCTAGCTCTCTCCCTTCCTCTCTGTAAAATCTCAATAAAAAAATATCATTAATATCATCATCATCATCATCATCGCCTTCAGAGAGGCCAGCCTCAGCTTCAGGCAAGCTTCCCAAAGCTCAGACCTTGTAGGTGACCTTGTTGGTGGACACCGAGGAGCACAGAGCTGAGTCTCTCTGCCCGTGTGCTGGGCCGGGGCAACCCAGGAAGGCACCCCGGAGGAGGCGGACACTCTCCAAATGGTCCTTGTGCCGAACGAAGCCGGACGTTCCGGCCAAAATCAGACCCGTAGGCCAGGCGATCCTCCTGCCCTGCGACCTCCCCCTTAGGGCTGCACCCCGCTCGGTGCCTGCTGGCTTGCTGAGCCTATGTGAATGAACGCCAACAGGCTCCTCGGGGTTCCTTGGCAGTGGGGTGGCACCCACCAGCTGTGGGAGCCAGGGAGGGGGTGGCCCGGCCCAGGGTGGGGCCAGGATGGTGTTGGGGGGCCCTACCTCTCCGGGGTCTCCTCCTGCTCCTCCAGCTCCGAGGCAAACGTGAGGACCACCGTTCTGTGCGTGAGGCTGCGGAGGGAAGAGAGGGAGGAGGCAAGAAAGAGGCTTATGGCGTCCCGGCTGCTCGGATCATTTTGGGTTTTTTTTGTTAATCCTCAGCTGAGGATATTTTTCTTTTTCTTTTTCTTTAAAAAAAAATATATTTTATTGATTTTTCACAGAGAGGAAGGGAGAGGGATAGAGAGTTAGAAACATCGATGAGAGAGAATCATCGACCAGCTGCCTCTTGCACACCCCCCACTGGGGATGTGTCCACAACCAAGGTACATGCCCTTGACCGGAATCGAACCCGGGACCTTTCAGTCCGCAGGCCGACGCTCTATCACCGAGCCAAACCGGTTTCGGCCTTTTCTTTTTTCTTAAAAAAAATGTGATAAAAATGACAAATGTTCTTCTAAAAATCAGGTTTTCAAGGGGCAGAGGCCGCCAGCGTGGCACGGTGTGGATCATCACTGTTGCACCGCTCTCTCCCTGCCGTGAGTCTGTTTGAAGAGCTTTGCTGGAAGAAGGACGAGTTAGCATGCGTATGTGTTTGCTGCGCGCGCCGCTCCACACTAACCCTGCGGCCATATCCCGGTTTTATCGATCCCTCTCTCTGGAGGCGCCGGGGACCGGGACGGAGGGGAGGAGCCGGGGGTTGGGCCGGAGGAGGGCGCGGTGGCAGTGCCCACGGCCGGCTGGCACTCACCTGACGTGCAGGTCTGCCAGGTTCGGGCACGCGCCCGCGGCCCTCAGCACGCAGGGCAGCCCCGCCACCGAGAGCCCGTTGTCGCTGAGGCTGTGGAGACACGGGGCGGCCATCAGCAGGCGGCTGAGGCCCCCAGGCCAGACCGCGCCAGCCCCCCTCCCGGCTCGGCCGCTGGCTGGCTGGCCGTCCCTCTCCGGATGTCCCCGATGTCTCCAAGGGTTCCCGCCCATGTGGATGAGCCGAGAGACGCAGAGACTAAAGCTCTCCAGCCGAGAGATCAGAACCCACCCTCGGAGCCCCAGTTCCCGGGTGTGTAAGATAAGCACCATTCTCAGCCCACTGAACCAGCGGGGACACTGAGGCTGGGAGACGTCGCCATGGCCTCCCCAGGGTCACAGAGCCACCGAGTGACAGAGCCAGGATTTCGACACAAAGCCGAGGCTCCACACCCCGACCCCACCTCCACACCCCCACCCCCACCCCAGCCCACACTTCACGCTGCCACCCAACGCAGGCCACCCAAGCAGCACCCCCGAGTCACCACCCAACAGCGTAGCTCAGTCCCCTTCCTCTCCATCCCATCCCCCCACCCCCACAACCCATCCCCTCGCCCAACCCATCCCCTCGCCCCTCACACCCCACTTCCCACCCCAACACCCCACCCAACACCCCAGCACCCACCCACCCATCCCGTATCCCAATGCTGGCTCAGTGCAACACTCCACCCCACCTCACCCCGCTCCGCCCCTCGGCCCGGGGCTGCTGCTGAGGACAAACTAGAACCCGAGCCGCCGAGGTACCAGGGACTGGGGGGGGGGGGGGGACGACATGGGGTGGGGAGCAGCTCTCTCAGGGACCATAGGCATGGGGACCAGGGGTGGCGGGGACCAGCTGGGACTCTCGGGGTGGGGGGTCCCCCCGTTACCCTGCAGCGAGGGGGGCCACTCACTCCAGCTTCCCGGCGATGTGCAGCCTCGGGGCAGCCTCGGCCACCAGGCGGCAGCCTTCGTCCTCCAGCTGGTTCCCTGAGAGGCTGAGACAGAGGGGCCGGGGCTGTGCTGCTGGGGGGCCCTCCACACCGCGCCCCCTCCCCCCCAATGCAGGCACCCCCTCGTGGACTTCAAGCAAAGCACCATTCCAGCAGACGACCCCTCATAATAACGAATGCTGCACCACCGTCCTGGGGCTTTTGCAAAATGATTGCATTTTCACTCCCCACCCCCCTCACAACCCCGGGACGGGGGCGCGGTTGGTAGCCCCATCTTCCTGATGAGGACACTGAGGGTTCAGACGGGTTAGGGCAGTTGCTCAAAGGGGGGGAGGGCTGGGTTTTGAACCCAGGCAGCCTGACTTTGTGGCCCCGCCCCCAACCATTGATTTATGCCGCAGCCTACGCCACTGCTCCCGGTGGTCAGCTTCCTGATGACAGGGCCATGTGACCTGGTCGGGGGTCAGGGCGGGCTTCCCAGACGTCTGAGCTGCGTGCTAGCAAAACTACGAGTTCCGCCGAGACCCGTGTGGCTCAGTGGTAGAGCGTCGGTCTGCGGACTGAAGGGTCCCGGGTTCAATTCCGGTCAAGGGCATGTACATTGGTTGTGGGCACGTCCCTGATAGGGGGTGTGCAAGAGGCAGCTGGTCGATGTTTCTCTCTCATCGACGTTTCTAGCTCTCTACCTCTCTCCCTTCCTTTCTGTGAAAAATCAATAAAATATATATTAAAAAAACACACACACAAAAAAACCCCTACGAGTTCCATGGGCAAGGGAGGGAGGGGGCCGTGGGAACAGCACACCCAGGGCGCGTTGGAGGACCGGAGAGGGAACCTGCGTGTCTGGATGGGAGACTGAGCCGAGGGCGGGGTCAGAGGGCATGTGGGGGCTGGAGCAGGGTTCCGGGTCACACAGGGGGTTTTAGGATTCGGGCTTTATCCTGAGCAGCGCGAAGGAGCGGAGGGGACAGGCAGGAGCGAAACCCAGACCACACCCTGCGGGTGGAGGCGGCCAGGCGGGAGCAGGGAGCCCAGGGGGAGAAGGAGGGGGTCGTCTGGGTGACAGGGGCGAGCGGTTTGGGCCAGGGAGGTGGATGAAGAGAAGATGGTGTGGGGCAGTGGTCGGCAGACTCATTAGCCCGCAGAGCCAAAATGTCAGCAGGACGACGATTGAAATTTCTTTGGAGAGCCACATTTTTTAAACTTAAACTTCTTCTAATGCCACTTCTTCCACATAGACCCGCCCAGGCCGAAAACCGACTTCTGCGCATGGAACACGGAGTTTTAATGGCGCCACACGTGGTGTTTTGTGGAAGAGTCACACTCAAGGGGCCAAAGAGCCGCATGTGGCTCGAGAGCCGCAGTTGGCCGACCACTGGTTTTGGAGCGCTGTGCAGGGCGTAGGGCAACCCAGGACGGACTGGCTATGGGAGGAGGGCGAGGGGGCTGGGAGGCGGCTGGTCCGTGTAGCCAGGTGGGTGTGGGGACCTTACCACGGGTGACAGCTTGGGGACCAGGGGGAACAGGCGGGCTGGTGGTGGTAAGGTGGGTGGGAGCAGGCCAGTTTGTAAAAACCACCTTTTCTAATCTTTTCTTGGTTCTCCCTATGGGAGGGGCCAAGGCTTAATAAAGCTTTAGTCAGCAAAGCAGCCCTCACCCCATCCACCTCACCGTGGGGTGGGGCCACTCACCTCCAAGGCATTCTGGCACCCCCTCGCTCCACCCTCCCCCCCACAGCACCCCGCCCACCCCAAACCCTACTCTCAGAGGCTCCGCCCCGGAGCCGAACGTCGGGGCAATTTCTCCAGCCAGAAAAGAGCCACCTGCCTCTGGTCTGGGGGGAGGGGTAGGGGGCGGCAAAGCGAGGGGACCCTGCGGGCTGTGGTTTGGGTGACAGATGGTGAGGCTCCTGCATTGCAGGTCTCCGTGACCGTGGTCACGGGGGGAGGCCGGGAGTAAGGCTGTCTGAACTTGAACCCTGGCCTCCTGGACGCTTCCTAGCGGTGCGACCTTGAGCACACTCACCTTTCTTTCTTTTCTTCTTTCTTTTTTTAAAATATATTTTATTGATTTTTACAGAGAGGAAGTGAGAGGGACAGAGAGTTAGAAACATGGATGAGAGAGAAACATCCATCAGCTGCCTCCTGCACACCCCCCAACTGGGGATGTGCCTGCAACCAATGTACATGCCCCTGACCGGAATCGAACCGGGACCTTTCAGTCCACAGGCCGGCGCTCTATCCACTGAGCCAAACCGGTTTCGGCACACTCACCTTTCTGTGACGCCATTTCCTCCTCTGTAACATGTGCACGGGAACGGCAATGTCACAGAGACGTGAGGAGCCAATGGGAGGATGCGTGTCAATGCACCCGGCTCAGGGCGGGCCCGAGACTGTGGCAGCTGTTACAGTAGCTTCGCCCAGATCCTTAAGGAGGCATCTTCCCCACCCTGTCCCCCCCACACGGAGGCCTGCCCTCCCCTCCCCTCCCCTGCCCTGCCCTGCCCTGCCCTGCCCTCCCTTCAGCCTTCTGCCCCAGAGCATCCCAGATACTCACTCTACTTCCTCCAGGAGGGGCCCTCCCTGGAGCTGGGCTAAGAGCACCTCCACGTCCCTGACCGTGAGCCGGCACTTCTGCAGCCTGGTGGGGTGGCGTGGGGGGCGGCGGGGCTCAGGGCAGGAAGCTGCACGGAGCCTCCTCTAGCTCCCGGCCCGGCTGCGAGGCATGGGCCCGGGGGGCGGGGGGGGGGGCGCCAGGAGGCTGACGGACCTGGTGCTGAACCCTGGCCCTGCTTCTCAGCACTGGGTGATGGTGGACAGGCCCCTTAGGCTATCTGAGACTCAACGTTCCCCTCTGTCAAATGGGGACAACAACGCGGACCTTTTCAAAAGGATAACAATGGGCCGAAACCGGTGTGGCTCAGTGGATAGAGCGTCGGCCTGCAGACTCAAGGGTCCTGGGTTTGATTCCAGTCAAAGGCAATGTACCTTGGTGGCGGGCACATCCCCAGTTAGGGGGTGTGCAGGAGGCAGCTGATCGGTGTTTGTCTCTCTCATCGATGTTTCTAACTCTCTATTCCCTCTCTTTCCTCTCTGTAAAAAAAAAAAATCAATTAAAAAAATATATATTTTAAAAAGAATAACAATGAGGCAACGGGTATACAATACCACAGTGCCCAGCACACAGCGAGGGCCCATTACACGACAGCTACTGCTGCTGCTGTCGTGCCAGATGCTCCTCGCTCAGGCCGGGGTGGGTGATTCGTGTCCTTTCCCCGCCCCAGGTCTGCTTTTCCCCTCCCCCCTCCCCGCCCCTGGGAAGGAAGGCACCCCCCACCCACATCACGGCCCTCCCCGGAAGGCCATGGACCCCCATCGAGGTACCTGAGGGCCAAGCTTCTGTGCTGAGCCTCCTTCCGGCCGGCGTCTCCCCGCGGGTCTGGGGACCTGGCAAGAGCAAGTCCGACATTGGCCGGGGCTCGGCGTTCGGGGCTCTGCTACCGGGACCGGAGACTCCTCAGCACGACCCGCAGCGAGCTTCATGCCTCCCCCACCCTCACCCGTAAGACGTAGGCACCGTAACTGCCTTCCCTTTTTTAATATTTTTTTTAATTTTGTGCAGTTAGGAGACATTCCCGCAGGTGGTGGTAACGCTGGCTAACAGCCTCTCCACGCCTCCCCCACCCCCACCCCCACCCCCAGGGGCTGGCTCACTCTGGACCTCTGAGGACGCTCCCTCCCCGCGGCAGCCCGATGTGGCCCAGAGCGGCCAGCAGAAGTGGGAGTCCCCCTCCCTCCGCACCCTCGGCCTCCTTTTCCCACAACGGCCCCAGCCCAGACCCGCCCCTCCCTCACTTCTTACCCGGGCTGCTCCTCTGCCGCTGTCTCCGGGGGCGGGGGCGAGGAGAGGAGGATGACGAGGTCTGTCTCCCTGCAGGGCCAGACACCACGCGTGAAACCCGTGGACCCCAAGCCGTGAAACCCGTGGGCTGGAAACCGGCACTTCAACCCCCCCCCCTGCGCACCCCGAGCTGCCCCAGCCCCCAAGAGGAGGCGGGTTTTGCGATGGACCATCACAACCCTGGCTAAGGCACGCCCTGACTCAGACATGGCAAATTGGGACGGCGCCATTGCGTGACGAACCCAGGGTGTGTCGAAAAGTCGAGGGAAGACCGCTTTCCCCGGGGGGAGGTCATAAAAATTAGGGACACAGAGATTGTAGGGGAGCCCCTGGGTTTTAGGATTAAGGGAACCCGCCGGTGCCGAAACCGGTTTGGCTCACTGGATAGAGCGTCGGCCTGCGGACTGAAGGGTCCCAGGTTCGATTCCGGCCAAGGGCATGTACCTTGGTTGCGGGCACGTCCCCCGTAGGGGGTGTGCAAGAGGCAGCTGGTCAATGTTACTCTCTCATCGATGTTTCTAGCTCTCTATCCCTCTCCCTTCCTCTCTGTAAAAAACCGATAAAATATATATTTAAAAAAAAAAAAGAAAGAAAGATAACCTGCCGGTGATCGAACAGGCAGCGCGGGTTCAGCACCACGGAGAGCGACACAGGGCGCAGGGGGCGGGGCGCCTCATTCGGAGGAGCTTTGCCTGTATTTCCTAGATTCCCCTCTCCCCCCTTTTTTGTGTGGATTCATTCCTTCATCCCTCTGTTGGTCCGCCATCCATCTTTCCATCCATTCACGACTTGTTGAGTACCAGGTACCAGGCCTGAGCAAGGCACTGGGCACACTGACTCAAGCATGGACACCATACACGCTAGCGGCTTCCTCTTTTTCCCATCCTCTCCTCCTTTCTCAAGACCCCGAGGGCCAGGCTCACCTGACTTGCAGCGTCCTGATAGCCGGGGACCTGACTGCCACCTCGGTCAAGCGGAGCAGGGTCGCCACGGAGACCTTGTTGTGGCTCAGGCTGTGCGATTGAGGCAACGGTGTCAGGAGTGGACCCCCTACCTCACGGGCCCCAGGCCTTTGCTCCCTAAGGTCGGCGGGCGACTCGGGCAGGCGGGAAGGCTGCTTACTCAAGCGTCCGGAGCCTGGGCAGCCGAGGGAGGACCTCCACGATGTCCAGGAGCTCCTGGCTCTTGAGCTGATTGTCCTGAAAGCTGCAGGGAAACCAAGTCCCTCAGCCCTGGGGCGGGGGGCCCTTAGACGCTCCAGTGGGCCAGGAGCCACCCTCACGGGGGAGACGCAATGCAGGGTCCCAGAGGGAGGTGGTGACCTGCTCCCTGGTATTCGGGGGGCCCAGCTGGGAGGAGAGGCCCTCTGCTGGCCTCGATGCTGTCCCCCTTCAGTCCCTCGGGGGGTTCCTGCCTGGTGGCCCCGGGCACCCAGCGGGGGGGGGGGGGACTGTGACGGCTTCGTGAGGCAGGGCGAGGAGACCCAGCACCCTGCTCTCAGGAAAGTGTGTCTGGATGTGCCCGAGGTTCAAGTTCATCAGGGGCTCTTGCCTCCGGGGTGATGGGAGGCCTAGGCGGGGATGCAGGACATGCCGCTTCCGGCCTCAGCTCCGGCCCTGACTCGCCAGAGCCCCGACGTCACCTCCCTCGCCTATCCAATGGGACCCACAGCCCAGCCCTGCCTGGGTTCCTACCTGGAGGGACCAAGGGACTGAAGAGTTTGGGGTGCCCCTGTGTGTGACCGCTCTGGTCAGGAAACGTGTTTGGAGGTGCCGGACTTGTTGGCATTGACTTCTCTAGTTATTGAGGGTGGCCTTGATCTTTTCTCCCGTCAGGCAGAGCGAGCATGCATGGAGACGCCCCGCAAGGGGAGGTGGAGGTGGGGGGGTGGGGGACAGAGCAGAGCTGGGGTCCAGCTGATGCTCCATTAAGCAAGAGGAGCACTCGAGGGCTGGGCTGCACCTGCTGGGATGAGGGGTGCCTTTTCTTTTTCTTTTTAAAAAATATATTTTATTGATTTTTTTTACAGAGAGGAAGAGAGAGGTATAGAGAGTTAGAAATATCGATGAGAGAGAATCATCGATCAGCTGCCTCTTGCACACCCCCCTACTGGGGATGTGACCGCAACCAAGGTACATGACCTTGACCGGAATCGAACCCGGGATCTTTTGATCCACAGGCTGACGCTCTATCCAACTGAGCCAAACCAGTTTCGTCTAGGGGTGCCTTTTCTAAGTCTCACAAAGGTGCCAGCTGGCAGCCGGTGCACCAGCGAGCTGCTGAGGAGGCGCCCTGGCCCCACCTTTCTCCAGCCCCTCATCACGGACACGGGTAAGAGGATATATGTGGATCTAAGTGTGCATGCGTGTGTGTGTGTGTGTGTGTGTGTGTGTGTGTGTGTGTGTCACATACGCACACCTTGGAATGGACATGCATGTGGGGCATGCACTTAAGTGAGCAGACAAGTGTGCACGTGTGCATGTTTCATGCATTTGTGCATGACTGTGAAGGTGTGCGTATGATCCATGCATTTATGTGTACCCACATGCCCACCACCGGCCTACCTACTGCCGTCCCCGGGTCAGGGTCACAGAGAGAGGGAAGGGGGCCTCAAAATTCAACCCCCTTCAAAATGGCCCAAAATATTGGATGAGCCGGAACCGGTTTGGCCCAGTGGTAGAGCGTCGGTCTGCGGACTGAAAGGTCCCGGGTTCGATTCCGGTCAAAGGGCATGTACCTTGGTTGCGGGCACATCCCCGGTGGGGGGTGTGCAGGAGGCAGCTGGTCGATGTTTCTCTCTCATCGACGTGTCTAGCCCTCTATCTCTGTCCCTTCCTCTCTGTAAAATATCAATAAAATAAATTTTATACATAAAAAAATATTGGATGAGAGAAGCACTTGTCTGGGGTCGTGAGGGGCCTGGAGTTCGGATCCAGCCCCGCCCAGTCGTTAGACTGATGCCTCCCGTCTCTGAGCCTCATGGAAAACTACCAGTCAGTTCCCACTGAGCATGTGCCCCGGGCACAGCCTCTTCCCTCGGCTGGCGGACCCTCCTGGAGGTCACTCACCTGACCTCTTCCAGGTGTGGGCAGAGGGGCAAAGCCTGCACCAGCTGGTGGATGCCTCGGGCAGTGATCTTACTTCCTGCTAATCTACAGGGTAAAGCAAAGATGAACGGGAGAAGTGGGGACGGGAGGGGGGGGGTCGGCCCCCATCTGCCCTGCGTGGGGGTTGAGGGGAGGGAGGAGAGTTCCGGCATCCCCGGCGGAGGACCCCCCTCGGTCCCGAGTCCTGGCTTACCCCAGCTTCTTCAGGCTCCCCATGGTCGGCAAGCTCCTGGCGAGGGCTTCTGCAAAGGCGTCCCCACACTTCCTGCTCTTAAAGCTGCCGCAGGAAGAGGCAAGGGGGCAGGTAATCAATGCTGGACGGGGCTTAGAGGTCATGCCCACCCTCTCTCCTCCGAATGAATACAGTAACATTAATAGTAGTTGCTGCCCTAGCCAGTTTGGCTCAGTGGATCGGGCATTGGCCTGTGGACGGAAGGGTTCCCGGTTCGATTCTGGTCAAGGGCACATGCCTCGGTTGTCAGCTCCTCCCTGGCCCTGGCCCAGACCCTGGTCAGGGTTCATGCAGGAGGCAACCAATCGATGTATTTCTCACACATTGATGTGTCTCTCTGTCTTTCCCTCTCTCTTCTCCTCTCCCCAGAAACCAGTGGAAAAATATCCTCGGGTGAGGATTAACCGGCGGGAAAAATGTAGTAATTGTTATTGCTGTGGTTGCAATGGTTGTAGTTGCAATAGTTGTAGTGGTAACAAATACATAACATGGCAGAGACTGCTAACTGTCCACTGGAACCCACCCTCCATGCACGGAGCTATACCCGAGAAGATGGTTTTACAGCCGCAGATGGCATTTCCCAGCCTCCCTTGCGGCTCACTGCGGCCATATGACTATGTTCTCACCACGGGGGTGTGACTGGAGCGATGTGCCCTATTCCCAGGAATGAGCTTGACCGCACGGAGTGTGTCTAATCCATGGCCTCTCTTTCCCTCCCCCCAAGCCAGGGCACAGATATGCCCCTGGACTCAGCCTTGACCCTGCAGACCAACACGCCTGAGGAGACGATGCAGGAGCAAGAACGGGAGGAGCCAGGTCCCCGCGCGACCGTGTGGAGCTGAGCAATCCCACCGCCCTGGATTCTGAGTCTTCCCGGAGAGCGGAAGAAAACGCTGCAGTACGGAACCCACTATATTTGGGAAGGAGGGGTGGGCTGAGGGGCTCTTTGTTACCGCAGCTTAGCCTTTTCTCTAGCTGCTACACACAGGGAGCCCCTGACTGTGTGCCGGGCGCTGGGCCAAGAAGGGTTTTTCATGCATCATTATCCCCTCGCAACCACCCTATGAGGCAGGCTTTAGTACTGATTCCCTTGGAGGGACGAAGAAACTCAGGCCAAGAGGTGAAACAACACGGAAGTCAAAGAGCCACGGATCAGCGGCTCCAGCCCATGCTTGGGAGAGGGGAGACTGGCCATCCAGATCCCACGACCGGAGGAGACCCAAAGGACCCCAGAGGCCCCGGGGAGGTCGGGTGCTCCTGACTGCATCACAGGCTCAGGGGCAAAAAGGGTCCGTCCTCCCTGGAGGACCCACGAGTCCTCCCCAGCCTCCCGCAGCTGGTCTGCCAGCTTGGATGCCTCCCCTCACCCACAAGTCCAGCTCCCTGCACCCCCCCCCCGCCCCTTCCTCACCTGAGGCTCTCCACCTGCCCGCAGCCTGCCAGGGCCTCCGGGCAGCGGGGCTCCAGCGGGCAGCCCTCGAAATCCAGGTGGACGGGGGCCTCCCGGTGGCCCAGGACGCCGGTCAGGGCGGCCAGGTCGGCGTAGGCCAGCGGGAAGTTGCGGAAGGGCAGCCGGCGGGGGAAGCTCCGGGCGGCGCGGCGGGCCAGCCCGGGCTCCTGCGTCTCGCCCACGCAGCGGCACAGCTCCACCACCTTGGGGCCCGTGAGCCGGCCCGCGGCCAGCCTCCCCAGCGCCCGGAGGACCGCGGCCTGCTTGGCGCCCACCCGCGCCCCGTCCGGCTCGGCCAGGCGCTCCAGGAAGGGGCGGCAGGCCGGGGAGGCCAGGCCCGCCAGGAAGGCGGGGAGGTGGTCCCAGAGGCCCCGCCCGGCCTGGGTCCGCAGCACCCAGCGGGAACGGAGGGCGACGCGGCGGGCGGGCGCGTCCCCGTCCACCGCGGGGCTGGCCATCAGGTGCAGGGCGGCCAGGAACTCCTGCAGGCTGAGGTGGGCGAAGGCGTAGCCCGTCTCCCGCCCGCCCGGGCCGACGCCGAAGGAGGTCAGCAGGCCCAGCGCGGCCCCGAGGGCCGTCTCGGCCGGGGGGATGTCCGCCGCAGAGAAGATCACCTTCCCGGCGTCCAGGCCGCCCAGGGCCACCTGCCCCAGGCCCCTCAGGGCCTCGGCCGCCCGGCGCCCTTGGCGGGGGGCGAGGGCCAGCACCATCTGCACGTAGGTCTGGGTCACGGTGGGCAGGAGGGCCGCCGACTGGCCCGGGGACAGGCCGGGGAGCAGGTGGCGGAGGCAGAGGCAGGCGATCCGGCACTGGGCCGGCACCGCGCACAGGCCGCGGAGGTGCCCGTTGGCCCGCAGCTCGGCCAGGGCCGCCTCCCGGGCCGCCGGCCGGTCGCCGTCGAAGAAGCGGCCGACGTACTCCTCCACCCGCGGCCCGTCGAAGCCCCACAGGTGCACGGCGGCCGCCTCCGCGGGCAGGCAGGCCGGCAGCTTCCCCGGGCGGGAGGTGGCCAGCACCCTGCAGCCCGGCAGGAGGGTCCCCCGGCACAGGCCGGAGAAGAGGGCGAGGGCCTCGGGGTGGAGGGCCTCGTCCAGGCCGTCGAAGACGAGCAGGAGCCTCGCGGCGTGCCCCTCCAGGTACTGGAGGACGGCGTCGGCCGCGCCCTCCTCGGGCCGGAGGCTCAGGTCAAAGAGGAGCTGGGCCAGCTGGGTCGGCGGCGTCGGGGCGGCCTCGGCCTGCTGGCCGAGCTGGCGGAACTCGAACAGGAACAGGGCCAGGAAGCGGCCCAGCCGGCCGGCGGCCCACCTCTGGCACAGCCGGCGGGCCAGCGTGGTCTTGCCCATGCCCGCCTTCCCCAGGAGCACCGTGACCCGCGGGCCCCGGGGGTCCGCCGCCGCCGCCCGGGGGCCGAAGAGGGCCTGGAGGCTCACGTCGTCGGCGTCGGCGCCCTCCTGGGTGCGGAAAGGAGCCGTGGCCCGGCCCCACTGCAGGATGGGGGGCACGTAGGCCTGGTGGGAGGCGAGGGGCTGCCCTGGCCCCGGCAGCTGGCCGCCGTGGCGCTGCTGGGCCCAGGTCTTCAGCTGCTGTAGGTACCGCTTGGCCAGCTCTGCGGGGGGCAGGGAGATGGCATGAGGGCGAGAGGCCTCCCCATCCCCCCACCCCGCCCCCAACCTCCTCCTCCTCCCAGGACTGGCTGCTGGGACCCTATAGCCCCAGCTGTGTATATGTGGGGGTTGGGGGATTGGCACGAGCACCCAGGGGCTCTTGTGCCCCCCAAGTCCCTAGAAGGCACTGCTCCAGCTGGAGCAGAGACCCCGGCAGCTGTCTCGCCAGGTGGGGAAGTGGGGCTCACGGCTCTCTTTGTTTGGCAACGGCGTGGGGGTGGCGCGGAGTTTTCAATGAGATGGGGAGAGGGGAGAGGGCACTTCCTTTGCAACTTCTTTCTTTCTTTCTTTTTTAAAAAAAAATATATTTTATTGATATTTTACAGAGAGGAAGGGGGAGAGATAGAGAGATAGAAATGTCGATGAGAGAGAAACATCGACCAGCTGCCTCTTTCACATCCCCTTCAGGGGATGTGCCCGCAACCAGTGTACATGCCCTTGACCGGAATCGAACCCGGGACCTTTCAGTCCGCAGGCCGACGCTCTACCACTGAGCCAAACCGGTTTCGGCAACAACTTCTTTCTTTTTTTTTTTTGCAGCGTCTTATCAGGACAACCTCCTCCTCCCGCAGTATCTGAGGAATCTGCGCCCCCTCCCCACCGGTTCAGCTCTGTAATGCCCGCCTGTGGGTCCAGCACTGACCAGTCAGAACTGTGGGAACTGGACCCCCACAGGTGCCAGGTACTGGCTTGAGCCTGGGGCCATAGTTGGGGGCCAGCGGGAGCCCCGGCTGGGGGACCTGAGGTGGCGGCCTGTTTTGTATGGATGTGCCCATGGGGGCTGCATCTCCCCGCTGGTGGGGAACAGAAAGGACTCTTCTGGCCGAAACCGGTTTGGCTCGGTGGATAGAGCGTTGGCCTGGGGACTGAAAGGTCCCGGGTTCGATTCTGGTCAAGGGCATGTGCCTTGGTTGCGGGCACATCCCCAGTAGCGGGTGTGCAAGAGGCAGCTGGTGGATGATTCTCTCTCATCGATGTTTCTAACTCTCTATCCCTCTCCCTTCCTCTCTGTAAAAAAATCAATAAATATATTTTTTTTAAAAGAAAGGACTCTTCTGCACAGCTGGTGGAAAACGAGGGAGGTGCTGTCTCTCCTCGTCCCCTGACCACTCCTCCGCGCCCCCATGCCTCCTCCCGGTGTGAACCCCGGGATTCCGCTTTGGGGGAGTCCTCCCTGGCATCCTGTTTACCTCTACACCGGCCCCCGAGGGCCCAGGCCTGAGGTTATGATGGTCTCTTCCCTGGGGCCCCTCCGCCCTGAGGACATGGGGTGTCCCTGGAAGCAGCGGAATGATGAAGCTGCTTCCGGCTCCTTCAGCTGAGCCATCTCTGGAGGAGGCCCCTGGTGGCCAGACTCCGCCCCCTCCTCTGCCCACCCGGGACCTTCCTTCCATCCTTCTTTCCGGGAAGCCTGGACTGCCAGGAGCCGCTGCGCCCGCCCCCGAGGCTCGTGGGCAGGGGTCAGGGTCCGGGGTCTGTGTCCTGGCCCCAGTGTAGCCCAATCCCTAAGTCCAGGCCCCGCCCCGCCCGGGCACCCACCGAGCTGCTGCCTCCTCAGCTGCTTCCGGCGGGGCGAGGACCCGCAGCTCTGATGAGGCCGCTTGAGGCCTGGAAAAAAACAACAACAACGGAAGGACAGCGTAAGGGGTGAGGTTTCGGGGCCAGGGAGGTAGGTACCCGGTACGGTGGGGAGCTCCATTCCTCCATCAGGAGGCAGGCAGACACGTGGACCCACACCCACCCTGAGTGAGGGCAGCTCAGTGACCCGGGCCAGGAGGCACCAGGGACCAGGACAGACAGTCTGGATGGGTGGGGGAGCTGGGGTGACGGGTGAGATGCTTCCTGTTGGGGCTTCCTGGCACCGCCATGCGATCCTCTAAGGCAGTGTTTCCCAAACTTTTGACATAGGCGTGCCCCTTCTATAATTTTCTTAACGCTGAGTACCCCTCGTCAAAAAAAAAAAAAGATGTATTTTAATAACAATCAAAATATTTTTATTTATTTTATTTTTTTTGGCACACACACAAGATAATGAACGAAAAATAAAATTGTTCATAATGAAATATAAATAAAAGTTATGCTATAAATAACATGTATTTGCACACTGGACCATCTCACGCCTCACAAGACTGTCTTGACTTGACTCATGAGAACGTAGAACTAGGCGCAGCTGAGCACGGTGCAGTGCATATCCCCACCAAACTCTTCCCATGCTCCTGGGGGCACGCGTACCATGCTTTGGGGGAACGCTGCTCTAAGTAAAACGTCCCCCATCTATAGAAACGAAGGTTCTGAACCCGCTGTGAGCATCGTGGTCTGTGGTGAAAGACCGAAAGCTTCTCCGCTACGATCAGGAACAGGACAAGGATGCCCGCTCTCCCCAACCCTATTCAACACGGTCCCGGAACTGCTAGCCAGAGCCGTGAAGCAAGAAAGACAAATAAGAGGCCCCCCCGATTGGAAAGGGGACGGGGCAGGGGCAGGGGGTCCCGGGCTGAGGAGGGTGGCTTATGGGAAATGGCCCAGACCAGCCAGTGGCCTCCTCCGGGTTTGACACGGGTCCGAGCGTGCTCACCCCCCCCCCCCTGCTCCCCGACCCCAGGCCTCACCCAGGTGGAGCTGAGGTTCAGGCTGGCTTTCTGCACCAGTTTCCGAAGGACCGGGAAACCCTGAGAGGGGGGGGGGGGGAGAATATGATACATGTGGGATGTGCTGGGACCAGCTCTGATGTCTGGCTCTGGGCTCACCCCAAAGGGTGGGTCCCCAGCAAGGGAGAAATCAAGTTTACCGTCAGCGATCTGTGGAGGGCACAACTTGGTGATGAGCCGAGAAGGCAGCCAGGGACAGACATGTATGTGTGTGTATATGTAGGTTTGTGCATGGCCGGGTATGTGTACCTGCACATGTATGCAGGCATGCATGCAGACGTGTGGAGGTGTGTGTGCCCATGGTGAACCCCCTGCATTTCCTGCACGCTGCCTTGTGATGCAGGCATGGAGTGAGTTCTCACTATCTCCCCACAGTGCAGTGAACAAAGAAGGTGCCCAAGAAATGCCCCTGGACCTGACCAGGTTCGATGTGCAACTAGCGCCTGCTTCTGACCTCCTTGCAAGAAGGAAGCTCTGTATGTGCCCCAGGGGGGCCGTGTGCCTCGGGGGAACCATGTGCCCCAGGAGAGCTGTGTGGCCCAGGGGAGCCGTGTGCCCTAGGGGAGCCGTGTGCCCTGGGGAAGCGGTGGGACTCGGTGAGAGGGGGCGGTGTGAATGGGAGGAGGAGCAGATTCTATTCGTGTGGTCCTGAGACATTTGGACAGTCTGCAGCCATTAGCTACAGAACACTCTGTTGTATTTCCCTACAAAAACAAATGGGAGAGAGTGTCCCACTTGAAATTCATACACGGAAAAAGGAAAAGAGAAGGGAAAAAAAATTCTGAGGAACAGAATAAAATGGTGAATATAGTAGAATCAGGGGCAAAGAAGGGGAGTGGACTGATAATTATCAGGGGGATAAGGGGGAGGGGAAGCAGGGAGAGACTGGACTGAAATCCTATAACCAATGGATGAAGACAATTGGGGAGAGAGGGGGGTAAGGGCAGAGGGTGGGAAGGGAACTGGGTGGTGGGGAGCTTTGGGGGAGAAAAAGGAGAAACAATTGTAATAATCTGAGTAATAAAGATGTATTTAAAAAAATAAAGTAAATTGAGGAAGGACAGTAAAAAGAAGAAGAAGAAAGCTCTGGGGCATTATGGGCTATTTGGCATTTCCTGGCTGTGAGGAGTGGCCCAATTCTCTCTCTCCTTGCATCCTGCCTCCCTGGACAACTGGGATGGTAGCCGGTGGAAGGTCCCCAGCTGATGTGGTAGCGGTAGGGCATTTGCCCAGAAACATGAAGTTGTGTTTCTGCCCCAAGTCAGCTGTGTGACCCACGTGGGGCCCCGCCTTCCCTGGGCCCCGCGGCAGCCCTTACCGTCTCCATGGCCCCACGTGCTCATCAGCCGCACCTCCAGCTCCAGGGGCACCTCCAGCTCCATGCACACGCACTGGATGAACGCCTTCCAGGTGGCCAGGCCTTGGCTGCGCAGCTCCCGGAGTTGCAGGAGGACCCGCTGTGCGGGGTCTGGGCCCTCGGCCCTGGAGCCCGGGTCCATGTTGGGCAGGAAGAACTTCACCTTGGCATCCAGCCATTCTGGGTCATTGCTGAGCAGACTCACGAGCCAGCCCCACTGGTTCTTGGTGCCCAGCTTGAAGCTCACGGGGTCCATGAGGAGCTGGCCCTGCAGGGTCAGGGTAGGCAAGTGAGCTGGGGAGCAGGTGAAGTGGGGGCCAGGTGAGCTGGGGAGCAGGGGAGCTGGGAGGCCAGGTGAGCTGGGGGGACAAGTGAACTGAGGGCCAGGTGAGCTGGGGAGTAGATGACCTGGCTAGTAGATGAGCTGGGGGACAAGTGAACTTGGGGGGGATACATGCACTGGGGCCAGCTGAGCTGGGGGGACAGGTGAACAGGGATAGGTGAGCAAGGGGATAAGGCAGCTTGGAGGAAGCCAACTGAGCCTGAGTCCTGGTTCTGAAATGGCCCAGTTCATTCCCTGTAGACGATGCCCTGGGAATGCTTTATTCATCGCGTTCCCACGGGCCCCTCAGTGATGCTCTCTGTCCGAGGTAAGCACTCACCTCCACAGACTGGTCCTCCTCTTCTTCCTCAGCACCAGAACCCCTGGGCATCCTCTCAGCATCTGGAATAGACTCTACGTCCAGCCCTGCCGTCAGATGCAGCCAGGTTGCAGTAAGTGTTGGCCAATGGGATGCAGGTGGAAGTGCTGTGCATCCTTCCGTGCTTCTTCCTGTGGCCGGAATGACGATGTGCTGGCTGAGCCTCGGGCAGCCATACTGGGTCATGAGGTGGACCCGAACGGGTCCAGTCTGTGACCACCGGGACCGGCAGACCTGTCCAGGCCGTGGCTGCTGGTTTAGATGGGGCCAGGGAAAGAGGACCATGCGGAGCAGAGGTCCCGGTGGATTCGAAATGGACATGAACTAGGAGCAGGAAATAAACGTTTGTCCCCATCAGACGCTGGGGCTTTGTGGGTGGCTTGTTACGCAGCATAAGCAAGCCCGTCCTGGCTGATACACGCTCGCAATCAACCTTCGGCAAGTGCCTTCCCTGTCGGGGCCTCAGTTATACCATCTATCAAACAAGCAGGTTAGATACTATCCTAGGCCCTTGCTGATTTTTAAAAAAAATTTTATTTTTTCTCAATTTTTTAAATTAAGGTATTATATGTGTACATATCTTACCATTGCCCCCCGCCCATTCATGCCCTCCCTCCCCAGAGTTCTGTGTTCCTTGGTTATACTTATATTCATGCATACCAGTCCTTCGGTTGTTCTCTTATCTCCCCCCAGGTCTCCTTCCCCTCCCCGCTGTCATCTGACAATCTGCTTGTTTTATGGTGACTATCTCAGGACCCCATGAATAGAATCCCCTCCTCATTTGGCAGTCTGCTTGTTTTATGGTGACTATCTCAGGACCACACGAATAGAGTCCGCTCCTCCTCTGGTTCACACCGCCCCAACCCCGGGGTCCCACTGCTTCCCCTGGGACACATGGATCACTCGGGGCACACGGCCCCCAGGGACACACGGCTCACACAGGGCACACGGCCCCCTGGGGCACATGGTCCCCTGGGACACACAGCTCACCCGGGATACCCGGCCCCTTTGGGGGACACGGCTCACCCAGGGCACTCAGCCCAGGCCCTTGCTGATTTTGTGTCCAGTGATGTTCACTCTCGTGAATGGTGGCTAAATGTAGGTTTGTCGTATTGCGGACAGGCCCCTGGAGGGGGGGGGCAGTCTGGGTGGGGAGCTGGGGGCAGGGAGAAGGCATGTCCTGGCAGTGGGTGGGGTGGGGGAGGAGAGGAGTGAATGGGAGGAACAGAGAGGAGGCCAAAGAGAAAGGCCACCTACTTGGCTTCCCGGTTCATCCTAGTAGATGCTCTGGGGTGTCCGTGGAGACAGTCAGTGCTGTGGTTAGAAACAAGGGGAAAACAAGAACTAGCCAGTTGCTCAGTGGTGAGAGTGCCAGCCCTCGGACTGAAGGGTTCGGTTCCGGTCAAGGGCACCTACCTCGGCTGCAGACGCCATCTCTGGCCCCAGTCAGGGCATGTGCAGGAGGAGACAGCCTACCAGTGTGTCTCTCTCACATCGATGCTTCTCTCTATCTCTCCCCGTCCCTTCTACTCACTCTAAAAAAAAAATCAACGGGAAAAAGAGACAGAAAGTTAGAGGTCCTGGGGTGGGGTGGGGGGGTGGTACTAATGACATTTCTTCAAACAAAAAATGTTCGATTCTAACCGAAGAAATGGCGAGAGGCCAAGAGCTCATCGAGAGAAAGCCTGGCTTACCGCCCCATCTCGGGGGATCCGACAGCCCCACACTCTGACTCCTGGCAGCGCCACCCTCTGGAGCCTTAGGGGCTCTGCAGAACCCTGGGCAAGTGAGTTGTGCGGCTCTGGAGTGGGAGCCGGGGCACACCCCACATCCCCCCAACACTGGCCGGCACCTCCCCTTCTCCTGACTCCCAGGGGCCCCGCCCTGCTGAGCCCGGGCTCCGGGCAGGCTTTGGGGCAGACTGACTTTCCCCTCGCCCACCCCCCTGGGGCAGAGCCCTCCCTGCACACGGCCAAACCCTGGTCTGCGTGGGCCTGATAAACCCTTCTGGCCTCCCCCGGTGACTCCCTGAGGCCCTGCCCCACCCCAGAGGCGTGCAAGCACCCAGCTAGACGTGAGCTCCCCCGGGGACCTGGGCTCCTACTCATAAACGCCAGACTCGGTGCCCAGCTTGGTTCTCCCCACACACCCCCGGGCCCAGCTGAGG